>JARYZH020000886.1:0-55330 GCA_030021035.2 Notholithocarpus densiflorus
AATGCTACTAAAAAACCTTTCATACTTATTCAAGGCATTTGGCCAATTTGGTGAGATGGATTTTTTTTTTCTTCCCATGTACACCAATTTGTTTTTGTTTTTGTTTTTATTTTTTTATTTTTTTATTATTATATTATCTATATATAAAAAGATCGAATGCCTTGAAGCTACAGTATTTTTGGTTTGTTCAACATGCACTATTTCACCAGCCGCTTTTTTTTTTTTTTTTGAATTCATAAAGCTACAGTAGTTTTGCTACATTATTTTTGGTTTGGTCAATTTGCAATGTTTCACAAAATAATAAAATATTAACACAACAAATTAGCACAATATTTTTATAATTTTTGAGGTGTTAATTTCTTATAGGCCAAAATAAAATAATAAAATATCATATTGGAACTAACCACAACTAAAAATAAAATTATTATGTAAAAAAAGTGCTACATCCACAACATTTTTTACAACACTTTCATAACAAACCATAAGTGGTAAATTGTTATTGATTCTAATTTAAACTTGCTAATGAAAATTACTTTTTCTCTCACAAATAACAACCTGTAACAACATACTATTTATAATTTGTTATGAAAATGTCGTGGACATAACAATTCTTTTGTGAAAATATTAAGACATTTTGTTGTCATCATAATATTTTCAAAATTGCTGAGTTATCAATTCTTTACAGGTCAAAATAAAACAAAACAAAATTATAAAGGTATTATGAAAATGTTGTGTCATTTTGTTCTGTTTCTAGAAATTTTTTATTGGTTTTGTCAACGTTGTTGAGTCAAAATTTACTGTTTTACATACAATTTTTTTAGGTTGACTTTTTTGTATTTTTTTTTCTTTACACACCATTTTAAGTAAAAACACATAGTTTTATACCAAAAAAAAAAAAAAAAAAAAAAAAAAAAACTGAGGATAAAAACACTTTTCATTCTTTATGTTTGGGGTAGTGTGAGAGACCGCAACTTCAGGTGCTCTCAAAAAAGAGATTTGAGTACTTTTTAAGGGCACCTCTCTTTTTGAGTAAGTGGTGTGAAGTCGCCACTTATTTTTTATACAAAAAAATAAGAAAAAATTAAATACAACTTTACATGTCTAAAATGTTCCATTATCATTAATTGAATAAGAAAAGTACAAATTTGATAAATTGAATATTACATGGCTTTGGGTTCTAGTTACAAACTACAAAAAATAAAAACAAAGATAAAGCCTAGGTCTACCTATCCAAAGAAACTGAATTTGGAGGCTAGGTTACGGAATGAGAAGGTGTTAGGTACCCATTCCGCCCAGATAGAGTCTGGTCTTCTAGACTCTCATGACTAATGTACCCTTAATGTATGACATGAATGATGTGTTGCATACATGAGACACTTAACCAAACTAAGTCACATAAATCTACTTCATGAATGTGTCCTTTTCTTAAAAAAAATTCAGATATGTTTTTGTGAATAAAAAAAATTTGATTTGATTCATTAAAAAAGAACCAGATTTGTTTTTGTATATGTAAAAAAAAAAACAAAAGTTTTGGTGGAGAAAAATTTGATCTGTTTTATTAAGTAAAACAAGGCTTTTTGCTTAAAAAATATCAGATTAGTTTTGAAGTAAAGTAAAAAATTGGTTTTTGGTTTGTATGTAAAAAAAATCAGATCTGTTTTGTAAGTTAGAAAATCAAGATTTGTAAAAAAATTAGATTTGTTTTTTATATTCATCAATCCGATCCATGAGCTGATGTACACTTTAGGCAGGCTACCTTGTCAAAGACTTCCTCAAATCATGCTCAGTAGGCAGGCTAACTTGAAATGTCCTTATTGCTACATCATCAAAATTTCTATCTATTTCGTTGAACATCTCCCAGTACCTATCTGAGTACGTCTTTAGGGTCTCTCCCTCTCGCATGGCCATAGACAGCAAGGAATCTAAGGGACGAGAAACCCTGCTACAAGTAACAAAACGAGCTCCAAAGGCCCTGGTAAGCTCTTGAAAGGAACTGATTGATCATTTCCCCAACCCATCAAACCATCTCATTGCTACTGGCCCCAAGCTAGAGGGGAATACCTTGCACATTAAGGCTTCGTTCTTTGAGTGGACAATCATTCTTTGATTAAAATGGCTAACATGCTCCACTAGATCAGTCATACCATTGTACATGGTAAATGTTGGTTGAGTAAACCATCGAGGAAGTTTTCCCCCCTCAATCCTCCGTGTGAACGGTGATTTAGAAATTTGGCGCAAGGCCTACTCATAGCATGATTACCCAGGCCCCTGCGAGACGGGCCTCTGCTTTTCCGCCTATAATGGTGATCCTCATCACAAGAGAAAGACTCGCTGGGAGGAGTCCTTGATCTGGGCTTGTAACTATCATCATCATCATCAAAGTGAGACTCTGAGCTTGAAGGAGTCCCTCTCCTTTGCTTACAGCGTAACTTCTTTCGTAAATGATCTATCTCCAGCTGCATGTTTCTGGTGTTTTCTCCATGGGAAACATGACTCCCACTTCTAGAATGACTCCTACTTGTATGGGTGGTGTTTATACTAACTTCACGATCTCTCCTCCGTTCAAGATTAAGGAATTAATCTTAATGTTGGGATCCCACAAATTCTTCACGGTTTGGTCCTGAACCTACCATGATTGAACGGACCCAAGAATGTTCAACTTCCCATAGATGGTGCCAATTGTAAGGGCATGATTTGCTCCCAAAGCCCAAATGGATGGTCAATGGCCCAAAGAGCCCAAAACAATGAATTTGTTAGAGGGTGGGCTTGAAAATGAACTTTCAATGAGTTAGGTGGACAGTGATCACAGTAGGTTAGTTGTTACTGGAAAGAATAAAACAAAGAGTTTTGAGCAAGAAAAATTCTCCTCGATCAAGTCCGTGGATGGTCTGTTCTCATATATTTCTCTTCGACTTATACAAAATTACAGTTCTTGAACATACAGTGATTTTTCCTTAGTTTTTCTGATCCCCCCCAATTGTAATGGGGTTCTTCTCTTTTATATTCCTTCATTTCCTTTCATCTCAGCCCTCCATGTGTAGGTCAGATTGCTAATCTTTTTGATACTTGTCCCATCAGCACATTTCTGAAGTCTTTGGGGGTAGTTGTAAGGCTGAAAGTTACTGTTCAGGTATCACTTCTATATTAATGCGGCTAGGGAGTTAGATGCAGAGCATTTAATATGGTGGTAGCAGCTTTCTTCTTAGATATTTCCCAACTCTCTTTTGTCTCATCCCTTTCTGGTGTTTATCCTTCCAAGCATGATTGTCTGTTCCCTTGTTCTTGATAGATGGTCGGACTTTTGACCTATACTCTGCTTAGCCGAGGAGGTATTCCTCCTTGGACAACATCTCCTGCTTCTTGGGACCAGACTTCTTCCATAGCCCATTAATCTGCATGCCTTCGCTAGTATTCATCTGTCCTTGGGCTATTTGACATTCTCGGGCACGGCCTACAGCCCAACACCTATATTTGGGCCCTTCATCCCTACATGTTCAATTCGCAATGTTTCATAAAATAATAAAATATTAACACAACAAATTGGCACAATATTTTCACAATTTTTGAGATGTTAATTCTTATAAGTCAAAATAAAATAATAAAATATCATATTGGAACAAACGCAACTAAAAATAAAGTTACTGTGCAAAAAACGTGTTACATGCACAACATTTTTCACAACATTTTTATAACAAACCATAGGTGGTAAATTGTTATTGATTCTAATTTAAACTTGCTAATGAAATCACTTTTTTGCCCACCAATAACAACCTGTAACAACCTACTATTTATAATTTGCTATGAAAATGTCATGGACATAACATTTCTTTTGTGAAAATGTTAAGACATTTTGTTGTCATTACAATATTTTCAAAACTGCTGAGTTATCAATTCTTTATAAGTCAAAATAAAACACAACAAAATTATAAAGCCATTATGAAAATGTTGTGCCATTTCTTTGTGTTTCTAGAAATTTTTTATTGGTTTAGTTAATGTTGTTGAGCCAAAATTCACTGTTTTATATACAATTTTCTTAGGTTGACTTTTTGTATATTTTTTCTTTATGCACCATTTTAAGTAAAAACACATAGTTTTACACAAAAAACAAAAAACTTAGGATAGAAACATTTTTCATCCTTTATGTTTAGGGTAGTTTACAATTCCTCTTTTAACTTTAAAATCAAGCAATTTTTCCCTTAATATTTTGGAAAAAAGCAAATATGTCATATTGTGATTCTCTTAATTAAACCCTAATGAAAACTTATGATTTTTAAAATATTTTATTGTGTAATGTCTAAAATACTCCCACTAAATTTTAACATCTCAAAAAAATTTTTCACGTATTTTGAGTTTTAAATGGTAGTAATGGTTGGAAAGTTAAAATGATAATATAAGGTGTTTTATTTGTTATCTAAAAAACATTGATTTTCTAGGTTTAAATTTTCGAGACTTATAATTTATCTAATAGAAAATTCAATAACACATGCCTTTTGTTATCTTTTTCTTTTCTTAGCAAAACATAGTTGCTTATTGTTGGAAGATGATGATATTCGTTATCATTCTTTGAAGTTTTTTTTGAGTGGATATATTGCCTTTAGCAAATAAGTACTAAAAAACTATTATAATAAAATAAATATTTATATGTTAAATAGCTACCCTAACTTTGTGTGATCAAAATTCTTATACAAATGAGATTTGGTTTTGTCAAGTTTTTGGACTCATTCTAATACTCCTAAAAAACCTTTCATACTTATTCAAGGCATTTGACCAATCTGGTCAGATGGATTTTTTTTCTTCTCAAGTACACTAATTTGTTTTGTTTTGTTTTATATTATATTATATATATAAAAAGAGCAAATGCCTTGAAATTACAGTATTTTTTGTTTTTCAACTTACACTGTTTCACTGGACACTTTTTTTAATGCATAAAGCTACAGTAGTTTTGTTACAATATTTTTAGTTTGTTCAATTCGCAATGTTTTACTAAATAATAAAATATTAATTGACAAAATATTTACACAATTGTTGAGGTGTTAATTTCTTATAGGTCAAAATAAAATATCATATTGGAACCAACCACAACTAAAAATAAAGTTATTGTGCAAAAAAAAGTGCTACATCCACAACATTTTTCACAACACTTTCATAACAAACCATATGTGGTAAATTGTTATTGGTTTTACTTTAAACTTGCTAATGAAATTATTATTTTGCCTACCTATAACAGTCTATAACAACCTACTACTTATAATTTGTTATGAAAATGTCGTGGATATAACATTTTTTTGTAAAAATGTTAAGACATCTTGTTGTCAACACAATATTTTCAAAATTGCTGAGTTATTAATTCTTTATAAGTCAAAACAAAATATAACAAAATTATAAAGGTATTATGAAAATGTTGTGCCATTTTGTTGTGTTTCTAGAAATTTTTTATTGGTTTAGTCAACGTTGTTGAGCTAAAATTCATTGTTTTACATACAATGTTCTTGGGTTGACTTTTTGTATTTTTTTCTTTACGCACCATTTTAAGTTAAAAAAAACATAGTTTTACACCAAAAAAAAAAAAAAAAACTTAGGATAAAAACATTTTTCATCCTTTATGTTTGGGGTAGTTTACGATTCCGGCTTTAACTTTAAAATCAAGCAATTTTTCACTTAATATTTTGGAAAAGAGCAAATATGGCATACTGTGATTCTCTCAGTTAAACCCTAATGAAAACTTATGATTCTTAAAATATTTTATTGTGCAATGTCTAAAATACTCTCACTAAATTTTGACATCCTAAAAATTTTATTAACGTATTTTGAGTTTTAGATGGTAGTAATGCTTGGAAGGTTGGAACGATAATATAAAGAGTTTTTATTTGTTATCTAAAAATTATTGATTTTCTAGGTTTAAATTTTCAAAACTTATAATTTATTTAATGGAAAATTCAATGCAACACACGCCTTTTGTTATCTTTTTTCCTTTTCTTAGCAAAACTCAGTTGCTTATTGTTTGAAGATGATGATATTCGTTATCATTATTAGAAGTTTTTATTGAGTGGATATATTGCCTTTAGCAAATAGGTACTAAAAAACTATAATAGTAAAATACTCCATTTGTTCTAGTTTGTTTGTTCTCTATTCGATTTTGGGATGTCCCAAAATATTGTCCTGTTTTTAAAAGTAAAAGTTATTAATTTACTAATGTTCCTATTATACCCCTACTTTATTTTCAAAACTATTTGAAAAGAAAACTAACAAATATTAAAAAAAATCAATCTAATTGGGGCACCTATTTAGTTGCCTCATTAAGAATAGCTCTTTAAAAAAAAAAAAAAGCTAATAAATTTACTTAAGGGTAGTTTTGTAAACTTATACATTTTTATAAGGTAGACACGACAATAAATGATGTTCCCTTAAAAAGTTTGACTTTTCAAACAGGACAAACAAATTGGGACGGAGGGAGTAGAATTATATGTTAAATAGCTATCCTAACTTTGTGTGTGATCAAAATTTTTATACGAATGAGATTAACTTTTTATAATATAATTACCAAAATTCTTAAAATTAATGTCTCTTTTGATTAATGTAAATTTCTATGTACTTTAAAAATCAAATGATTTATATCTTTATTTTGTAATATAAATAAAATTTAAAATTAACCTTAATCAGTACTACTCTTATTCCATATTTTCATGGCAGGCATGTGCCTTGCACCTACTGCCCTAACTAGTGAATATAAAAAAGCCAAATAAGTTGATAAACAAGTTGCAACGAACTAATAACACGCAGAAAATTTTTAGGATACTTTTATCTCTTGAGCACTCTAGAATCCATTTAAATAAGTTGATAAACAAGTTGCTACTAATAAGTTTTGATCAAACATGATCAAAATAGACCTAAAATAAAAAATAGGTTGTGGGGGAGAGTTTATATCGGCTAGGTTTATGTAATATAAAAAACATTGCTCTATCTCTGTTTTTTCATATAGTGGATTATTAGCTGCTCACTCTTGTAGATATATACATTATGCCGAACTATATAGCTTCTTTGTATTGATTTTTGTCTTTATCTCTCTTCTTTAATCTTGCATAACTCATTTTACACAACTATATAAAGCTTTAAAAACCTATTTACAAAGTAAGAATCTTCTAAAATATATACCCTAATTAATATACCACCGTATGAGAACCCTATTCTAAAGACGTAAATTAGGAAAATTAGAAAAGAAATATCAAGCATGCGTAAATGCATGTGAACTAGAATGAGCATACAAAAATAGAGAAATGTTATATTCACAACATTTTTACGATACTTTCACAACAAATTTTAAGTGACATGTCGTTAATTATTAACTGTTACAGGCAAACAAAAATGTAATTTAAGTTGTGAATTCAAATTAGAATCAATAACAACTTACCATCTATGATTTGTTGTGACAATATTATGGATGTAACACCTCTAAAAAATATGGACAAATGACAAGATACAATATATACCTCATATTTTGTCCTACGTAGAATAATTAATTAATATACACATACTTAATTATATTGTATTCCATCGGTCTTGGCCTGATTATTTCGGCTTGAAACATTTGTTTTGACATGAGAATTACATAGTCAATTCATGCGGCCAACCAGCAAACTGGTCATTTTACCAGTCTAATTAAGATCATGACTAACTGGCCTATCTACCATATATGCTTTGAATATATATTATTCCCTTGCACAGTAGTCTGCATGGATGTTACAGTAATTGATTTTGGCACATGATTGATTACATGAAGCCAAAGTGTCATGAACATGCATTTGCAAACCTTTTCATACGATCTTGACATTTCAATTCTCTAATAAAATTATATGTCGATCATGTTTGGAGGCAGTACTCTTACCAGTTTTGTTTTGTTTTGTTTTTGTTTTTGTTCAACCGTCCATGTACTTACTCGATTGATTTATGTTGTCTGCTAATTGTTTAATTTGCTGGGATCTTTCATTTGCCTAATTAATCAAACTGCGACTTAATGTGAGTGAAATGTCATGACCCATGATGTTGCAAGGTCTTAATGTCATTTAAATTGTTTTGTTAATTGTAACTCGTAATTGTTTTGTTAATTTTAACGGTAGAAAGAAACGGAGACATTTTACAAAGGTAACATTATGAATGGAGGAAAGGAGTGCTATCTTGATTCACTAGCGAGTTGGAAGCAACTATATATGAAAATCTTATATTTGTAGACATTCCATCATGGTCATTGGTTTAATAATGCTTCTGCAACAAAGGGTGAGAGTTGTTGCTGTGTTTTGTTCTGATTGTCACCTGGCTTCTTATACTTAGAGAGGCAAAGCCAAAGAGGGATGACATCATGACAGTTTTATATAGATAAATCACTTTGCAAATATTTCTTAAATGCAATCCTAAAAATTATTTCCATTATCTAAATAATTAGCTATATAATAATGTAGTGAATCATGTTATCGTTTGCTTTAGTATGAGAGAAGTTCTTGACTAGAAAACCCAAATAATGTGAAGGTCAATCGTATTATGCATTACGAGTTTATGATCTTGTAGTCCCAAACTACTCAATAATTTTCCATAAATATCATAATTACGCCTCTCTCTCTAATGAATTAATTAATATGACAATGAATATCAGTGGTCATGTTGCAGTGGCATTTAATGTTAATTGTTAAATTGTAGATGGATGGTATATGTAAATAAGAATTCGCAGAAAAATACGATGCCTGTTTGATGTAATTTATGAGAATTTAGCAAATTCTTTGATATGCCAAATAAATTTGTTAAAAAACTAACGGATAATGATGATCATAAATTAGAGTCATTTCACCAAACTAATATATAAT
The DNA here is from genome assembly GCA_030021035.2 of Notholithocarpus densiflorus. NCBI lineage: Eukaryota > Viridiplantae > Streptophyta > Magnoliopsida > Fagales > Fagaceae > Notholithocarpus > Notholithocarpus densiflorus. The sequence goes on from JARYZH020000886.1 coordinate 8,853, forward strand.
ATTTGACTTAAAAACTAACGTGATAATGCGCCATTAGATTGTAAATGTTATTTCTACCGCTTCCTCTCTTACCTATTTTGATGAAATAGATATTAAAAAGTGGTTGAGTGCACTTTAAGTGGTTTTCTTCCAGGGAAACCGGGCCTCCTTTAGAATTAAATTGGAATAAACTAATTTTTCCTTCCATTTCATACTTCTGAATACAAATTAGCATTACAAGATAATAATAAACTTGCTACCAACCTCTATAGGATAGCTATTATCTATAGCTCATCCTTTATTTGAGACCCTTGCTAAGATAATGCTTAGCTTATTGGAACTTGAAATCAAACCAATCTAAACAACCCAATCTAAACAACCAAACCTAAACAATTAAAACCAAACCAACTTAAACAAGAAGTGATATAAGAGCATTTGCAGCAGCGTAGCTATATTGCTATAATTAATGCTAAATTTTAGCTCCACAAACATTAAAATGATGCTCCAGCAGTGGAGCTAAATCTATTTTTTTTAGCTATATATATATTATTTTATTCGGTCGGTAATTAAAATAATAAAAAGCCTCTCTCTCAGTCACTCTCGCCTCTCTCTCAGTCACTCTCTCTCTCTCTCAGTCACTCTCGCTTAGTCACTTAGTCACCGGCCTCAACATCACCGGCCCAAGCCGACCCAAGCCTCCGCCGACACATGATCCACGTCTCCGATCCACCGGCCCACGCCTCCCAAGCCTCCGATCCACCGTTGCCGCCCATCTCTCTATTCTCTTTGTTGTGATTGAGTTTTTTATTTTTATTTTTATTTTTATTTTTATTTTTATTTTTTATTTTTATGTATTTTCATATGGGTTTGGTGGTTGTGGTGGTGGTGGTTGATTTTGGCTATGGTAATGGTGGCGGATGATTTTGACAGTGGGTTTGTGGATTTTCGTTGTGGTGGTGGTGGATGATTTTGGCTTTGGCAGTTGGTTTTGTGGATTTTGGCTATGAGTTTTGTGGTTTATGGTTGTGGTTGTGGTTGTGGCAGTGGCAGTGGGTTGTGGTTGTGGTTGTCATGGCTGGTGGTTTGTGGGGACTGGTGGTGATGGGGTTGTGATTGTGGTTGTGGTTTTGTTTTTGTTTTTGTTTTTTTTTCTATGTTGTGTTGTGGTTGCCAAAATAGAGTGGTGGTTGTGGTCGGTGGTGGTGGTGGTTGTGGCTGTGGCTGATGGTAGAGGTGGTTGTGGTTGGTGCTGTGGGTGTTTTTCGGATAATGGGATATATTATTTTATTGTAGAGGATATATTATTTTATTGTGATGTTTATATTATTTTATTGTGTTGAGAGCTAAAATAGATCCACTGTTGCAGCATATGTATAGGTAAAATAGATAAATTAACTTTTGGTGGAGTTAAAAAGCTAAATTTTTAGCTCCACTACTGTGGATGCTCTAAACGTTATTTATATCTCCTTAGCAATGTGGCTGGCTACGGAAATCTTCTTGTCAACGTGGCCATGCAAGTCTTCATCCTTAGTGACGTGGTTATTTGAGGATGGTTGTAACAGTAAAGCTCACGTAGTAAAAGTTTGTAGTTTCCTTAACTATAATCTTTTTGCTACAAGAGAAACGAAAAATGAGTACTACCCAGAATTGAAATAAAACTAGATATACCCAAATAGAACAACACTATAAGTAAGCAAAAGTGCTCCTGTCAGTCCTAATAAATTGCTGCACTTCCTTATTCAAATTGAAAGGAAAACATGAACTCATGGGTTTTATTACTTGATAGAGAATATTTTCACCAGTTAGAAAATTTTTTCTCACACCCTAGAGTCTTTGATTACCAAAAGCATCATGAGCTTACCAAAAGAATTTTCGGTCACCAAAAGTATCGTCGGTCAAAGGGGTCGTCAGGTACCTTCCTTGACACCGCTCTACATGCTCCGCCTTAATGGATAAATCCCATAGCAAACGGATCCAATATGCTAAGCTAATAATAAAGCTACGGTGACACCTAGAGACAGTCCAGATAGCCTGACAGTCAAAGACCTGGTAGACAGAGTCTCGTCTTGAACGGAAAGTCAAGAGATGGACAGACCCTTTAAAGTGGACGAACCCTTTCATGGGGACAGACTCTTTAAGGTGGACGGACCGACAAAGATGGGTGGCAAAGCCACGTGGCACCCACGTGACCTGAGTAGTCTCCAAGGAACCTAATATGGGAATGCCTTGTGATAAGGGTAAAATTGTAATGATAGAACACTCACCAATAAAGAGGCATGAGACGACGCTCCAAGCGAACCGTTAGTCTTGCTCATGTCCATTGGTAAGTAACGACAGTAGGAAGTCTACGGCTTCACTCCGAAGCTAACAGGAGCACCCTGGGCAACCAAGATAGAAAGTTGATGCCAATAAGCTGAAGGGGGTATACGAAACTCTGACGGTTCTGACGTGGCGTTACTTAATCCCCACGCATGTATGTATAAGGAAATATCTTGTGCCTTACGCTTTGTGCTAATCGTAAGGATTCCTACAAGGAAAGTTTTCCGCAAAATCCGCTTATAGAGACTCCTATAAGGAAAAGACTTCTAAACTAAGGAAGGGATGTCAACCCTCTACTACTATAAAATCCCCAAAACCCTCAGAAATCAAGGTACGCACAATTTCTCTAAAGCTCATACTCTCTAGCATTGTTAGAGCTCTCTTCTGACTTAACTTTCGGAGGGTCTTTGGCTGGTACTCCACCGGTGCCTTTGATTGGTTCTTCTCTTTTGTTCTTCAAGTGCACCCATTGACACATGTGTGGACGATCAACTCACTGACGATTTTTTGTACATCATCATTACTTTTATCTCGAGATTTGAAACCCCCTCGTTTCTCAAGGAATGAGTTGCTTTATTCAATCTTTTAGGATATGCAACTCTTTCCTAGACCATTTTAGCACCCGCTAATTACTACAACACAGAGTAAATCCTTCCTCATTTGAAACCTCTACTACTCCTCTCAGTGCAAAGGGATTAAGTAGACTTTGAGTTCAATTTAAAAGACCTTGCAGGCTTTGAATAAAAGTGTCGAAATATCTATCCTGAATGCTGGCAAGAAAGTACCTGTTTCAACTTGGCATGATTAGATTTCACCAACCCACCTACTTCACTGTCCTTGTCCATCACGGAGATAATGGCATCACTCAAGCTCTCTTTGGAAATCCACCCATTATCTTCTCTCTCCACCTCCACCGCAACTTTGAGTTCTTCCGCCATTAACCTGGCACCCAAAATTTGATCAGCAAGGTGCGGAACACATACGATTTGGCAGTCACTAAAGAGAGCCTCCCACATGGACCCATAACCACAATGGGTCACGAAACAACCAACAGATGGGTGGTCCAATATCATTGTTTGAGGCACCCAACCCTCATACACCCATCCTCTCCCTTTAACTCTCTCTTCAAATCCCTCTGGCAATGCTTCTTCAATTGTTGTGCATCCATATGGAGTACTTAAAGCTACCAAAAATGGCTGCCCACATAACTCGAACCCCAAAAGAAGCTCCTGAAACTGCTCCTTTTGTAGTGTATTTTGACTCCCAAATGCACAATACACCACACTACCTTGCTTGAAATTGCCTAACCAATTAGTCCAATTTTCGTCGAGCTTTGTGGCTGATACTTGAGGCAGTAGAGGTCTTGTTAGCAGCACAGGCTTACCAAACTGCTGCCTCAAGTAGTCACAATATGGCCCCTCGACCTCATGATATGTCCTAAATGCAATGGCATCACTCCTTATCATGCTAGAGGTAATTCGAACGTAAAAGGAAACCCCTTCTCCTTGATCCTTGATAAACATTTTTATACGTGCAATCTCAAAGTCCTTTGACTTTAATTGCACTGAAGAAGAAGGATAGCCAGGAGATGGTTGCATTAAATCTTCCAGAGTCATATCCTCTGGCTTCGTCTTAGTCGAGACAATTGATGCATGTGCAACCGCATTTACCACCGCATAATATATGGCCTTGGTGCCAATTTGGTGTGCTAGGGCTGGCATCCAAAGGCTGAAGTCAAAGAAGATGAAATGAGGCTTGAGACTAGTCAGAATGGTTTCAACTTGGTGTTGGGTTTTGTCAAATGCAATAGAAAGAAGCGCATGAAGTGGTAAAGGAACATCCGAGGCAGTCTCGGCGCCAGGGTGTAGGCCATTTACATAGGGAACGAGAATGGGATAGAAGTGGATAAGGTTTGGATATTGGTTGAGATGTTCTACCTTTGCTTGTGCTCCTTTAGGCAGTAAGAAGGAAACCCTATGGCCTCTCTCTGCAAGCTTGTTGGAGAGGTGAATGGTAGGGTGTGAAATGGCCAAAAGCAAACCATGGAAACATGGCCACATGAAGTTTGGTGCTTCTTGAATTGCTCATCTTTGCTTTTGATTCTTTTTTTTTCTTTCTAATTGTGTCTGTAGATGAATGACAGACCAAGCACTTATTATATATAGCTTCTTAAGAGTTCTTAAATTCTTAATTAATTGAATATGCAAGATCTTTATTTTAATTTTAATTTTTATATTGTGAGAGATCTGTGCCCAAAACACATGGTGATTATTTTTTTATTTGGTAGAAGATGAGAATCTTTTTTAAACCTTGTGATATAAAGATATGGTTCTTTTCCTAATGTCGGATTTTCTCTTGGCCAAAGTAACCAAAATATATATATATTTTGATAAGGCCAAAGTAACAAAATAAAATCTCCAAATTGGTGAAGACTTAATTGAATTTCAGTGACTATTTTTGGGTTATTTTCAAAATATTCTAGATAGGAAACATGAAAAATGTGACGATCTAAAAATATTCTAGTTTATTTTTAGTTATATTTTATATATTTTTAAGCATAATATATGTTTGTTCTAGATTTTAAAATTAAAGTGAAAATACTAATTTGGTCTTTACATTTTGCAGTTATAGTCAATTTAGTCCATACATTTTAATAACAATTAATCTCCTTGTTATTTTCAACTTGCAGTCAATTTGATCAATTTCATTAATTTACTAACAAAAAAATGCATGTTAAACCGATTGTATAGTTATCACCCTTAAAAATTACATAATTAATAAAATATTTTAATTGCTATTTAAAGATGTCATGTCAACTTCATAAATATCCATGTAAGAAAAAAAATGAATTGCTAATTTTAAAGAAAAAGAAAAAGAAAATCAACTTAGCAAATACATCTAAAAACCAACGTGGATGTGTTTGCTCAAATCAAACTTTTCCCAACGAGTAACCCTAGCTACTATTGTTAGGCCTTTTTTTTTTTCCTGCTGAAATTTGCAAAATTTTCATATTTGCAATTTTTTTCATATGTCCCAAACTCAAAGAAAAGAAAATAGCGAAGGAAGTTAATTTTGTATCGTATCGACCGATTCTGCCAGTATTTGTCGTATCGGTACCTAGGTCAGTACATAAATGCTCTTGTTTCATTTCAGTTTAGATACCGGTTGTACCGGAGCCATTTCGGCCATATCGTGATAAATATCGAGTTTCAGCCAGCAAATAGATACTCGGCGAAAAAAAAAAAAAAAAAAAACTGTGACCTTTCTCCCCCAAATTTCAAGATCCACCTCCTCTCTCTTACCTCGGTCTTTCCTCCTCTTCTTTGTATTGTCTCTGCTTGGCATTTCTTCTTCTTTTTCTTTGTTTTGCCGACCTCCTTTAGAGCATTTACATCCGGAAATGCTATCCCATCTTATTTTACCATCTCAAAAAATTACTTTATCAATTATACCATACTATTTTACAATACACCCAACATCCTAACTTTTATTTTCCTATTCAACTTATTAAAATAATATATACTCCCTAATAAAATAATATAATCTAATCTCTCACTACAAGAATTTTGGTCTTTTGCGACCAATGTTTTAGCGATGACCGAAAAGTCGTCACTATTAGGCATACATTAACGACGATAATAAATGGTCATCACTAATAAGTGTATTGTAGCGACAACACTAAGGTAGTCACTAATAAGTCGTCGCTAACGCCATGGAGGGAATTTTATTTACTTTTGGAAAATGGAGGGAAACTTTTAGCAATGACAATAAATTTTGTAGCGATGACATTTACGTCGCTAAAAGAGGGTTTATTTTAACAACGACATCTATCATCGCTAATAATCATCTTTAGTGACGACCTTGTGTTTCATCACAGATATGTGGCCAAAAATATCTAGTACATATATTATATATATGCTTTATTTATCAGCGATGACACATTGGTCGTCGCTATTAGAAGGCTATTAGTGATGATATAATTTATCGTCTCTGATAATCACCTTTTAGCAACGACATAACATGTTGTCGCAAATATATCCACCTAAATATAATGGAGGGGAAAATTTTCACTCTCAAAAAGTGGTGGGAATTATTGGAGGGAAGCAGATTATATATTAGCAACGAATTAGGTCGTCGCTATAAGGGATCTTTTAATGAATACAAAGATTGTCGTCTCTAATATGTGGCCAAAATAATTTTGATATAATATGATTTTTTTTTTTTATCAAATCCTCCAAATGCCTCTTAAAATATTTTAAATGACATAAATTCCTTTAAAATATTTGAAATGATTAAAATACCATTAACCTCATCAAAATGACCAAAATACCCCCAAACTTATATAATGACCAAAATAACCTTGAAACCTCCAAAGTAATTTAAAACTCACAAATCCTTTTTTTTTTTTTTTAAATGAGACAAGGGAGGGGTTGTTGCTTCAAAATACTCTCAAATCATAATGTTACCCATTTGAAACTCGAAAACGATAAAATAACAAAAATTGAGAAAGTTCAAATTCCACTCAAAATACTGACTAATTCCCATAGTTATCAAAATGTGAATCGTATCGTGAATCAATTTTTGATTTTTTTTTTTTGTATCATGTGTCATAAGAAAGGTATTAGTCAATATTTACCAAACTAATAAATTCATTATAAATATATGAAAGGCATATTCATTATAAATTCATAATATATTCAACTAATAACCAATTCAATCATCAAGTATGTAATAATTTTAACCAAAAGTAAGTAAATAAATCAAATTAAAATATATTTATAACATACATATTCAAATTAATTAAAATCAGAAATGATAATACAAGATATTTGAGCCAAAATAATAAATTTTTTCATAATTTTGCTTAATCAACTTTATCTAAGTCAATGTTAACATGATAGTCACCATCTTTCAAAATTATTTTTTCATTAACATTTTCTAACAACTACTCCAAAACCCAATAATCCACTGAAAACCTTCCCACTGAACCTAATTTCACCAAGTTTAGTGGTCTCGAGACCATCTATTACATTTGACCGGGTTTGACCAACTTTTACTAAATTTTAACTGTGTCTGTCTCTAAATCCAATCGTTTGATTGTGACCATAATTTACCAGAATTAACCTTTCATTACACTCTTCAAATCCAATGGTTAGATTTCAAATCTAAGTATGGCACATGATGGATGGACATGTGTTGTATACCTGTATGGCTATGTTCTCTCAATCTGACCATCCAATTGGTCTCAAATTTCACCAACACTAATATGTCACCATACTCTTCAATCCCAATAATCCAGATTTGAATATGAATTTAACCAAGTCTAGTGGTCTCGGAACCACCTATTAAGTTTGACCAACTTTAACTAAATTTTGACCACGCTTTTTTCTAAATCCAACTGTCTGATTGTAACCATAATTTACTAGAATTAACCCTTCATTACACTCTTCGAATCCAACGGTTAGATTTCAAATCTACGTAAGGCGTGTGATGGTGTACCTGTATTGCTATGTTCTCTCAATCTGACCACCTAATTGATCTCAAATTTCACCAACACCAATATGTCACCATACTTTTCAATCCTAATTATCAAGATTTGAATATGAATTTCACCAAGTCCAGTGGTCTCGGGACCATCTACTAAGTTTGACCGGGTTTGACAAACTTTAACTAAACTTTGACCGCGTCTTTCTCTAAATCCAACCGCTTGATTGTGACCATAATTTACTAGAATTAACATTTCATTACACTTTTCGAATCCTACGGTTAGATTTCAAATCTAAGTATGGCGCGTGATGAATGGACACGTGTTGTATACTTGTATGGTTATGTTCTCTCAATCTGATCATTCAATTGGTCTCAAATTTCACCAACACCAATATGTCACCATACTATTCAATCCCAATTATCAAGATTTGAATATGAATATCACCAAGTCCAATGGTCTCGGGACCATCTATTAAGTTTGACCGGGTTTAACCAACTTTAACTAAACTTTGATCGTGCCTTTCTCTAAATCCAATCGTTTGATTGTGACCATAATTTTCTAGAATTAACATTTCATTACACTCTTCGAATCCAAGTTAGATTTCAAATCTAAGTATGGCGCGTGATGGATGGACATGTGTTGTGTACCTGTATGGTTATGTTCTCTCAATCTGACCATTCAATTGGTCTCAAATTTCACCAACACCAATATGTCACCATATTCTTCAATCCCAATGATCAAGATTTGAATATGAATTTCACCAAATCCAGTGGTCTTGGGTCTATCTATTAAGTTTGATCGGGTTTGACCAACTTTAATTAAACTTTGACTACGCCTTTCTCTGAATCTAACCATTTAATTGTGACCATAATTTACTAGAATTAACTTTTCATTACACTCTTTGAATCCAACGGTTAGATTTCAGATTTAAGTATGGCACGTGACAGACATGTGTTGTGTACCTGTATGGCTATGTTCTCTCAATCTGTCCATCCAATTGGTCTCAAATTTCACTAAAACCCAATATGTCACCATACTCTTCAATCCCAATTATCAAGATTTGAATATGAATATCACCAAGTCCAATGGTCTCGGGACCATCTATTAAATTTGACCGGGTTTAACCAACTTTAACTAAAATTTGACCGCGTCTTTATCTAAATCCAACCATTTGATTGTGACCATAATTTACTAGAATTAACATTTCATTACACTCTTCGAATCCAACAGTTAGATTTCAAATCTAAGTATGGCACGTGATGGATGGACATGTGTTGTGTACCTGTATGGTTATGTTCTCTCAATCTGACCATTCAATTGGTCTCAAATTTCACCAACACCAATATGTTACCATACTCTTCAATCCCAATGATCAAGATTTGAATATGAATTTCATCAAGTCTTGTGGTCTTGGGTCTATCTATTAAGTTTGATCGGGTTTGACCAACTTTAATTAAACTTTGACTACGCCTTTCTCTTAATCTAACCGTTTAATTGTGACCATAATTTACTAAAATTAACCTTTCATTACACTCTTCGAATCCAATGGTTAGATTTCAAATTTAAGTATGGCACGTGACAGACATGTGTTGTGTACCTGTATGGCTATGTTCTCTCAATCTGATCATCCAATTGGTCTCAAATTTCACTAAAACCAATATGTCACCATACTCTTCAATCCCAATTATCAAGATTTGAATATGAATATCACCAAGTCCAATGGTCTCAGGACCATCTATTAAGTTTGACTGGGTTTGACAAACTTTAATTAAACTTTGACCGTGCCTTTCTCTAAATTCAACCGTTTGATTGTGACCATAATTTACCATAATTAATCTTTCATTACACTCTTCAAATCAAACGGTTAGAATTCAAATCTAAGTATGGCGCGTGATGGACATGTGTTTGTGTACTTGTATGACTATGTTCTTTCAATCTGACCATCCAATTGGTCTCAAATTTCACCAACACCAATGCATCACCATACTCTTCAGTCCCAATGATCAAGATTTGAATATAAATTTCACCAAGTCTAGTGGTCTCGGGATCGTCTATTAAGTTTGATCGAGTTTGACTAACTTTAACTAAACTTTGACTGCGCCTTTCTCTAAATCCAATCGTTTGATTGTAACCATAATTTACCAGAATTAACCTTTCATTACACTCTTCAAATCCAACAATTTTGGGAGTATTTTTTTTAAAAAAAATCTTTGTAGAGGTTATAGGGTTATTTGTTTTTGTCATTTTAGAGTTTTCAGAGTATTTTTGGTCATTTGAGAGGTTTCGTGGGTATCTTGGTCATTTTATAATTTTCAAGGTATTTTTGTCATTTTAGAGGTTTCAGAGTATTTTTTTCTCATTCTAAAGGATTTGAGAGTTTTTTTATTTATTTATTTTAATTTTAGCGATTTCAAGGGTATATTAATTATCTTAGAGTTTTTTTTTTTTTTGGTATTTTGGTCATTTTACAAGTTAAGGGGTATTTGTTTTTTTTTTTGGTCATTTTAGAGATTTCAAGAGTATTTTGGTCATTTTAGAGGTTTCGATAGTATTGTGGTCATTTTGTAGGTTTAAGGGTGTTTTAGTCATTTTTTAGGTTTAGGAGTATTTTGGTCATTCTCATGAATAAAATCAATTTTATTAGTATGAACGATTTTGTCAATGCACAAATTATTATATCTCCACCAATAAAATTTAATAGCAAAATAAAAACCTTATTGTGACGAAGCATAATAGTTGTCACAATATTGTGTTTCAACGTAGGCAATGGAAGGGTGTGTTTGTTTGGAGGTAAAATAAGGTGGATGGAAAAATTTGAAGTGAAAATAGGGAGGAAATGATACAAGCAGGTTAGTCTTGAGCCAAATGAATCGATAACTTATTATATTTGGATAGATAAAAAAATGATTGAGTAAAAATATTTTAAGAAATAATTATATATATATTTCTTTTGTATATATTGAATAAATACTAGTTTTATATATCAATTTTAATTCTAAATTTTAATTTTTTTTTAATTTTTTTTGTTCATGCTTTGATTTCCAAAGAAAAAAAAGTTTAATTCCATCCATGCATGTGGGTCTCAAATTGTTTTATGCCCACATATTTATGAAAGGAAATCAAAAATATAATACAAGTGACAGATGTAGGAAACAATTATTGAAACAAAAGACCCATGTTATTAGTGCATGGATGGTTATATCCTTCAATGTTTATATATATATATTGAAGAATCATATCCTTCAATGTTTAGTCCAATTTGTTAAAAAATAATGGACCGACCGTGTGAATAGTTAACATAATCTAACCGTTTGTACGTTGTACTGTAATATCGGGCAATACTCTATTGAATATTATTATTATAATAATTTTCACCAACCACGAATTACTTTAATGCTCTTGGATTTCCTCTGAGAAAGGCTGACTATTGAGGGTTATTGTGTAAATTCGAGATTGGTCCATGCTGCTCCAGAGGTTGCAAGTCGCACATGTGTGATGTGTCTCCTTGCGTAAGACTTGAGCACGTGAGAAAGTCTACTTTGCACATGCTGGCCTGTTTGAACTTTGAATGTAAAAACTAAAAAATAGGCTGCCCTAGGAAGAAAAGAAGTGGTACAGGTGCACAGCTGTCCCCACGTAATGGTTACAAAGCTGAAAGTGTGAGATTCTCCCATATGAAGGCAATCACCATGGCCTGTTTTTTCCCTCTCACTCTTTCCCTCTCACAAAATTTCCCCAAATTTTTTTTCCCTCTCACTTTTTCAGTTAGGATTTCATAAGCTCTCTCCCTCTCATTCTCACTCTCCCTCTCACAATACTCTCTCTTTCTCCCTTCACTCATCTTTGATCTCTCCATCAGACCCATCAGCCACCCACTGCCACCGCCACCGTCGTCGCCTTCCACTCTCTTTGAATCGGCTCCCACCTACTGCACTAGCCACCACAAGTCTGAACAAGTAACCCATCTCTCTTTCTCTCCCCTTTTGTTTGATTTAAAGTTATAGTGTTCAGTGAAATGGGTATCTTGTTTTGTTGATGCTAGAAAGTGAGGGGTTTGAGATGGCACTAAAGGTGTTTGATGGTTGTTCTCAGTGAATTTTTGCATGTGTTATTCATTGCAAAATTTTAATATGAAATATTGTCCATAAATTGCAGTTGTTATTTTCAACATCTTAACTATTAATGGTTGTTGTTGGTTTGGTTTGGAAATTTGAAAGCTTAAAAAGTTGAAATCTATGCTCAGTTGTCCACTATAACGGGAGGGATAGAAAAGAAAGATAAATAATGTTAGATTGATGCTTTTAAATTGAGTTGGAACTTGCCGACTTGGTTTCTCCCCTAACCATATAGAAATTGAGTTTAGGACATTTTCAACTCTTCAAAAAGGAACACAGCCACGGTAGTGGTTGTTGGACCTTTGAAACATGTAGCCCAAACTCCTATAGAGAGAGACTCACTCACACTAGTGCTGTGTGAACAATAGTGACAAAGGAAAATTCATTCATATATATTAAAAAAAAAAAGGGATACACTTATTAGACAATAGTGCATCTCCAACAATACCAATGGCGGCTAAATGGCCCACATCTCAGATTTTGCTATTCCACCCTCATCACAAACCCTTTTTTTTTTTTTTTTTTCATAGCCATTATATTGATAGAGATTGTTTTTTAAAAACAAAATACAAAAACAATAGAGATTTAGTTTGACACTTGTTGAAACATTCTTTAGTCAAGTCATATATTATGACTAAAAAAAACTTTGAAGCTGCTGGCCTGTTTGTGGTTGTTGCCCTTGTTGGGAATTCTTTCATAGAAAAATTACAATAGTTTGTAGAAAATATGAATATCTCTTAGAATAATTTTTGTTTTGATTTTATATCTTAAAATAATGTTTCTATGTTATATTAGTGGTGTGAATTCAACTCACCAATCCAACCAATTCAGTCATCACTTGAGCTCTTCCTCAAATTTTTTTTTTGTTCTTGTTTTTTTTTTTTTGAGAACAAAGTCATCCTTAAACTTAAAGATCGACTTAGATTTATTAGTAGACTTTTTTTGTAACGCCTAACTTGCTATAGCATTACAGAAACAATCTTTGTGAGAGTGAGTCATGTTCAATGTTTAGTTTGCTTTCTTAAGGGACTATTTCATGTTCAATGCTTAGGATGCAGTTGCTTTCAATAATATGCGAATTTTTTTGAAATTTAGAATTAGATTGATTCCACATGGACCATCTTTCTTGCAGGGTTTAATGATTGTTACTCATGTACTTAGAGAAGGTGGAAAGTTTATTGTAAAAATATTTCGCAGGAAAGATACAAGTCTTCTTTACTGTTAGGTAAATCAAATGCTTGTGGAAATTCTCAATATCAGTACTTATGTTCCTGTGATATGATACAGCTGTATACTTATCCCAAAAAAAGAAGTTCCTGTGATATGATACAATTTTCTTTATCCAAAATTATATTATGAGGTTTAGGGGCAAAGAGTGTGTAATCCTTTTTTCCATTCAATTTAACCCTCATTGTCAAATATGTTAGATTTTACCAAGTGTTCACAGTATTGGTAGATCATGTTTTTTGAAAATTTGAAAATAAGCCAGGAATAAGGACCTCCTTTTATAGCCCAAGCTAAAGGGTTTTTTGTTGGAACCTGATAGAAAATAAAAAAAAATAAAACAAGAAAAGAAAAAAAAGAGGTGAATACAATTCTCAATTTGATTTTATATATACTGATCAGGTCTAATCCGAGAGTGCACTACTGAATAAGCTTTCAATTAGTGGGTACCTACTTATGGTAGGTCTGAGGAATTTATGTTGAGCTTTTCTACTTGTGGTGCAATTTTACTTCAAATTTGGCCAAGGCATTACAGAGTTTTAATACAAGTAGATATCAGTTAAGGTGTGATTTACATGAAACAAATGGTTGGGAGGTAAATCTTCTTAAAACTAAAATGTTAATAATTTTGAACACAAATATCTTTTGATATGTTCTTTGTTATGATTGTAATAATTGTTAATTTGGACTTATTTCTTTTGGGGAATGAGTCTTGATGCAGATTAAGTTTTGTTAAACATATAAAGCTTTCATATCTTCTTAGCTATGGTATTTTTGAAAAACATAAATGTTAAAATTTTACTTGGATGTTAAAACTATTTAGTAAGCATTTTTGTCATCTATTTTAGTTAACATTTACATTGGTTTATGCTCTTTATTTCAGGTCAAAATGTCACATGCCTTGGGCTATAGATGATGTTGAGGGGAGATATATTTCATTGTAATAAATTTCAGCTTAGTTTCATATCTTCATGAGGAATTCATTATCATTTGATTAGTATTTGAGTGAATAGATTGGAACTTATATTATGTATATGATATTGAACTTGGGTATTATTTTCCCTTATTAGTAGTTATTGATTGAGCAGTTGTTATGCTTATAAGAGTATTTTTGATTGAAAATTTGTGATGTGTATAGGATTGTAGTTTATTATTTCCAATCAGATACCCATGCAAAATTCAGAATGTAAATTTTAAAGAAAAAAAAAATTTTAAAATATTATTAGCGACGACAATGTCATCGCTAGTATTTTATCATATCATTAGTGACGACAAACAATATCATCGCTAATATGCAATTTTTAGTGATGACATGTTTGTGGTCACTAATATATTATTATTTGTGACAACAGCAAGCATCGTCGCTAGTAATGACATATTAGCGACAACAAAAATGTCGTCGTTAATAATAATCTACTAGCGATGACAAAAAAATTCGTCACTACTAATGAGCTAGTAGCGATGACATTTCGTCTTGAGGTCTCGAGTTATTTATGACAACAATTGTTACTATTAGCGATGACTTTGTTGTCGTTAATAGTATTGTATTTGCGACGACATTAATATCGTCACTAAAAAACTTTTTAGTTACCACTTTCGTTTAACGAAAGTTAGCGACGACATTTTTTGTCACCAATATAATTAGCGACGATATTTAAAGCATTAGTGATGACTATATGCCGTCGCTAAAGACCAAATTTCTTGTAGTGTCTCTTACTTCACTCTCCACTAACAATCTTTTTATCTTTTCCTCACTATCTCCCTTTCAACCACCCGTCACCACCACCGGCACAAGAAACCCACCACTACCAGTGCTAAAAAAACCCATCACCACCACCTCTGCCGCAAGAAACCCACAAAAACACAAAAAATCAAAGAAATCAAATAATCCACCAACACCACAGCAACACAAAAAACATCCACGGCAACACAAATAATCCACCACCACAGAAACAAAACAAAAAAAAATCAATGAAAAATCCACCACCAACACAGCAACAACACAAAAAATCAAATAAACCACCACAGCAACAACACAACAAAAAAATAGAAATCCAAGAAAAATCCACCACAGCAAATCCACGGCAACAACACACCCACCACCACCATGGACAGAAACCCACAAAAAATTAAAGAAAAATTCACATCAAAACCCACCGGAAATCAAACCCATTACCACCGTGAGGCACCGGGAATCAAACCCAAAACCCACCCGAAATTCACACACCACCGCGAGGCACACGACGCCGGTCTCACCAAGCCACACGCTACGCCACGCCCACGTCGATCTCCACGCCGTGCCCACGCTTACTTCCAACCCAGCTCCTGTGGTATGCTTAAAAGAAGAAGACGGAGATGTGAGAGAGGGAGTGAAGATGAAGACAAAGATAGAATCAGAGGAAAGAAAAAAAAAAAAAAAGAAGAAGAAGAGAACTGAGTGTACGCCGATCTCCACGCCGTGCCACGCCGACCTCCAAGTCTCCAACCCAGCTCCGGTGGCGTGCTTAAAAGAAGAAGACAGAGAGATGTGAGAGAGGGAGTGAGGATGAAGCCAGAGATAGAATCAGAGGAAAAAAAAAAAAAAAAAAAACTGAGTGGAAGAGAGGGAGAAAACAAATAATAAAATATTTATCCAAGTTGCTACAGTACCGTCTTACTTTTAAGACAGTACTGTAGCAATATTGTAAAAAATTTTAAAATTTTACAAGCTTAGCAGACCGGCTGTAGAGGATTTTTGAGGCTTGATGCTAAATATTACTAACATATAGCATATAGCATTTACAATCCGGATGTGAATACTCTTAACGTTTCTACAGTCCCTCTTCTTCTTCATTTATTTCCCTCTTTCTCAACGTGTGTCTGTCTCTCTTTTTTGTTTTGGTACACTCACGTGAAAGTAGAAACTAAGTAGTCCATCAAGAAGCAAGTGACAATTCTTCAAAGCAAAATGTACGAAGCTGATAAAAAGAGAGAAAAAAAATAAATAAATAAACTTATAATAAAAGACTAATGAGTTACAACTGTAAGCAAAATGTGTGGAGGTGAAAAAAAAGAAAAAAAAAAGAAACTTTAAGGACAAAATTTAAGTCTTAGGTACAGTTCCTTATATTTCTATTTAAATTTCAGCCACCTGTCAAATAAAATAAAAAATTCACTAACGACGTCAAAAGCCAGATGACTTCTGTTTAAATTTTTTTCCCAGCCCCACCTAACTTCAACACCCTAACCACTTCAGTCCTCTCTGTCACAGGCCCACTGCCTCCACCGCCTCTGTCCAGACTCCAAACACATGCAAGCTCTTCATGTGTCCTTCCCTACACATCAAATACTCCTAGATTTGAAGAAGTTTGCGGCGGCAAAGAAGACACATGGCGGAGTTCGGTGACGAAGCCGGTGAATCCAGCAGCGAATCTTGTCTTTTCTTTTGTTGACCAATGAATGATTGGAAACTTTTCTGGCAAGATCACAGAGATTCTCTTAGTAAAATTTTGGTTTTTTGGGTGGATCTTTTTTTTAGGTTTTACCTTTTATGAATTGAATTTTATTGGGGTTTTGGTTTTGTGTTAGGATTGTTTGGAAATTTTGGTTTTAAGGGATGATATGTTTTTGGGTTTTGCCTACAATTTAAGACCAAAGGTAGACATTTTGGGTGAGAGGGAATAGTAATCGGCGATGTGGCAGAGCAGATTGTGAGTGACGAGCAGGAGTGGGATGATGTTGGAGATGTTGCACAGGAGTTCTGGTGGCTGGGTTTTTATTTTTTATTATTTTTTTTTAATCACAAATAGAGTTAACGATAGTGTTTAAGCCGTTTGTGGCTTTTGCCGCCGTTAGTGAATATTTTTATTTGACAGATGACTGAAATTTAAATGAGAAACTTAAGGAATTATACCTAAGATATTATATTTAAGTTTTGCTCAAAATTTAATATGTTACAACTTACAGTAGGTGACTTGGTGGGTTTAGGACTTGGGAACTCTATGCATTTCAAAAAAAAAAAAATTTATTGGTTAACGTAAATCATTTCAATTTTTTTATGGGTTCAAATTTTTATTTTATTTTGCTAAAAAGTATTTCAATCTATCAATTCTATTGGTTAGTATTTAAATATTTATGAGCTTTTAATATATCAATTATCAAGGGAAAGAGAGTAGTGAGTAGTGAGTAGTGAGTTAAGGAGAATAAAAGTAAGCTAAAAAAAAGTTATCGACAAGGTAGAAGAGATATGAGTAAAAAAATATTAATATTGTTTTAGTAATTTATTATTGTTTTATATATATATATATATTTATATATTTAAAGCGATAACTCCAAAATGGTGCACTAGTATTGATTGGGTACCAAAATATTTCGTTTTCTTAGTTAAACTAGTATAACCTTCGGTACAAAATTTACTCCCTTATAGTCACCCAATTCTCTCATATGTAATGCCTCATTTAACTATCGGGATTTTGATATTGTTACCAGTTCCAATGGTAACCATGAGGAAGCAACAGTTTATGGAATCAAGTGAATCAAGAATAACTTTGTCAAGTTGGTTCGTGTGAAGATCCTGATAAGTTAGGCTGTGTTTGTTTTGGCTTCAAATCACTTCCGGAAATACTTTTTCGTAAATTCGGGTGTTTGGGTGCGCAAGGAAAATTGGGTCAAACGGAAAATCATTTCCGTTGACCGAAAAATATGGCCTCTGAACTGTAAAACCATTTCCGTGTGTATTTTACCTTCAAATGAATTCCGTCCCAGGAAAATAGAAGAGAGAGAGAGAGAGAGAAACAGCAAGCCCGATCGCACCATCAGCGCCGCCCGATCGCACCCACCAGCACCGGCGAGATCGCATCCCAGCACCGGCGAGATCGCACCCTCAGCGCCGCCACCCAAGCCCGATCCACCCATGCCAAGCCCGATCGTCTCCACCCAAGCCCGATCCACCCAAGCCCGATCTCGTCCTCGACCCACCCAAGACCGAGCTTGTTCTCGACACATCGGTGAAGCCTAGATCGTCGTCCTCAACCCACAGCCCCTCGTCGCCGCCGCCGCCTCTAGTTCGACCCACCCATGACCGACGCCTCTATCTCTTTCTCGATCTACCTCTTTTTTTCCTCAATCACTCACTCTTTCTTCCTCCCTCTCTCAGTTTGACCGAAGATATGAACAATGATTTTTTGTTTTGAGTTTTTTTTTTTTTAAGTTTATATATTAAAATTTTCTATTATAAAATTTGTTTGGGAGTTGAGAAAATGTGAAAAATTTGTAGAAAATAAGCATTTTCAGAATCAAACCAAACACTTGAAAATATTTTCCAAAGTAATTTTCACAATGCAACCAAACACTTGAAAATATTTTCCTTTCCCGAAAATAGCATTTCCGAAAAATAAAAATTTTCCGGAAAATATTTTACATTGAACCAAACACAGCCTTAGTATCCCAACTCTTCCATCTGACAAGCTGTGGAAGGAGAAATCACTGTGGGTTTGTTTCATTTCTTATTTCAGAATCTATGTGGGTTTGGAAGTGTTTGGCACAATGGTTTTAGACGTGTTTAGCAGCCAAGAAATTGGAAGAAAAGAGAAATTGCTAAATTGAATTTTTTTTTTCTTTAAAATTAGCAATTCAAATTTTTTTTTTTCTCACACATGGATTTTAATGAGGTTGACGTTCCATTTTTAAAGAGCAATTAAAATATTTTATTAGCTATGTAAGCTTTAAGTGTGCTAATTGTACAATTCATCAATCATGTAGACATTTTTCGTTAATAAATAAACGATAGGACTAAATTGACAGTAAGTTGAAAATAATATGAATTAAATTAATTGCTATCAAAATGTATGGACTAAATTAACTGTAACCCAAAATGTAAGGACCAAATTGGTATTTTCACCTAAAATTAAATTACAACAATAACCTTGTATGCTGGTTCCAACTTCCAATCCCAATATACTAACCCATAATTAGCTTGTTAAAAAAAGTAACAGCACTTTTTTTTTTTTTTTTTTTTTTTTTTGTTGAGAAAGCTAAGTAACAACACTTAAATACAAAAACTCATCATATTCTAGCAAAAAAAAAAAAAAAAAGAGTCCATTATATTCTCAATAAATAAATAAAAGAAAAGAAAGAAAACAGTTGATAGCCTCATAAAAAAACAAAAAAAAAATAACTGATAGGTGAGACCGCATTAAGATTTAAAAAAGAAATGGACAAAGACAAATAGAACAAAGGCAAAAATGCAAAACTAATTCTCTAACTTTCAGTATTTTTTATTTCAGTCCTCTAACTTTTAGTTTTGTCATTTCAGTCCTCTAACTTTCAATTGTTATCAATTTGGTATTCCGTTAAACTCCAGTTATGTCCTGCCGTTAATTGAGTCAAAACGACGTCGTTTTGGCTTTTTTTTTTTTTTTTATTTTTTTATAAATAAATTTCAGAATTAAAAAAAAAAAAAAAAAACTAAGGGTCAATAGTCTCCGAGACGACGTCACAGAAGCAATAGTCTCCGAGACTCACCTGGTATGTACTTTATACGAGATAGCTACGAATTTATGTACGTGTTTGTGTGTATGTTTGTGAATTTAGTTTCTTTTTGTTGTAGAGGAAGGTCAGGTAGAGTTGCAAGAGGCGGTGAAGTTACGGAGCAAGAGAGATCGAGAATCGTTGATGAACAATCGGAGCAAGAGGAAGAGAACCAGTTCTAATCGAGAAGAAGGAGAGGAAAGCATGGAAGAGAGCGTCGGAGACGAAGAATACTCCACCGTCGTCGTCGACGACAACAATCACTGCTGGCCGGCGAGATCCTCAGGGCACTGGAAAGTTGCCGATGAAATGATCGGCATCTCTGACTGTTCCACAAAAGGGTAAGCCATCAAAGAATAAAAGAACATTTTGCTTTTTGTTTTTTTTTTTTTTTTGGGCATATTTTGATTGTATATGGGTTCTGTTTTTTCAGGGTTCTAACTGTTTCGGAGGTTGAGAACAAGCAAGAGGAGAAGTTGGAGATTAAATTTTGGAATTGACCCTCAGTTTGTTTTTTTTTTTTTTCTTTAAATTCTGAAATTTGTTATAAAAAAAAGAGAGTCAAAACGACGTCGTTTTGGCTAAATTAATAGCATGACATAACTGGAGTTTAACAGAATATTAAATTGACAACAATTAAAAATTAGAGGACTGAAATGACAAAACTGAAAGTTAGAGTACTGAAATAAAAAAGACTAAAAATTAGTTTTGCATTTTTGCTTGAAACAAATTATTGAAGTCATGAGTCATGATGAAAGTTTCAACAAAAAACACAAAAGAAGTCATGAGGAAAGATGCATTACGTTTTCGAGGTTGTATTCATCATTTGATTCCCTATTCTTCTAACTTTTTCTCACAAAACAAAAACAAGAAAGCAAGAGGTTCCCAATTCCATTTCTATATTATAGTCATAGGCTACCTATTGCAAAAACCATTCTTGACAAGCCAAATTAATAAAGCAAAAGCTCAAAGGAGATGACCAAATTCGATTATATCTTGTACACATTATGACATGATTGATTCTCTCAATTTTGAGTTTAATCAATTGAAGGTTATGTGCGATAATTCCTTATATTGCATGATTTAAAATTATCTGATTTACGTGAATAATATCCTAGTTTTAACTTTTGAGGCAAATATTTTTCCAAGTATCTTTGGAATTCCAAGTTATTTTTATGCCTAATAATTCCCAAATGTTGAATTTTCTTTCTGTGGAATTGTTGAACTGTGGTGTAGGTTAGTTATATTTAATCCAGTCCCAAAAATTTCTTGGATTTTGGTTCTTATGGTATTTAATTTGGCTAAGTTATATGTATAATAGAATGAGGGCTTTTTGAGACAAAAAACTTCATAGATATTGAATCTTTGTTACATATACTTATTTTGAAATTGAGACTTGGATCTATGATGTACATCAATTATTTTTATATGTTTTGGCCAGATTTGTGCGCTTCGTTAGCACACCAGCAGTTCTTGAGAGGTTTGTCAGCATAGAAAAAGAGATCTTGCAGATTGAGAGTTCAGTTCAAGTTAATGAATCCAACATCATCCATGCATCTAGGCAATCAGTGGAAGGTGTGCTCTAGACTTAAATACTAATAGGAAACCTTTCCATTTCTGTTGAATTTGCTTTACTTGAGTTGAGACCTCATAATTAATCTTTTGAGGAACATGTTCAAGCCTAAGTAATGCAAACTCCTTTCTGAGATTTCATATAATGATTTTCACCCGTTGAAATAGTATATTTAATATTAAAAATAACTTTTTCTCCTGAAGTTTGATTTTTGTCAATATATATGCCCTGAATATTGGATCATGTGTGAAGCACTTTCTTAGATTTTCTCTTTGACATTTCAGGAAGTTCCATAAATCATGTGATCTTGCCCATGTCAACTCAGCTTAACTTCATAAACACTTCATTTCAATTAAAATTGAAAGTTTTTCCTCCAAAATGGGATAAAATAACAAAAGACTCCTCTAAGAGATGATTTGCTTTTCCTGAGTCACACTGAACTAGTTCATCTTGGAAAACAAACTTTCGTAAAAAAAAATGACATTACTTTCTCAAATGTCATAATTCTGTCTTCTGATTAACTTCAGTGCTTTAGGAAGTTTTTCAGCTGCTAATGGTAGCACAAAGAAGTCAGCTGATTCATCTAAGGTATGTCATTTTTCAAGATAACTGTGGAACAATGATGTTAATTTTTCACAGAATATAATTAGCTTAAAAGAATTGTTGGTGTTTCCATCTAGATAAAATGTGAACTAGGAGGCATGGATGATGGTGCAAAAGAAGAAAACTCCAAGTAACTCATCCTATATTTTAATTCCCTTCTCTTGGTGAAATGTCAATTCCTTTTCTTCATTATAGTGCATCAAGTATTTTGTCATTGATATATTCAGTTGTTGTAATTGACAAGGGTTCACCTCCAACGTCTTTTGGATACCCGGAAAACGTTGCTCCGGAAAGAACAGGCAATGGCTTATGCACGTGGTATTGTTGCTGGATTTGAAATGGACAATGTAGATGACCTCATTTCCTTTGCAGATGCCTTTGGAGCTTTGCGTTTAAGGTATAAACTAGTACATTCTATATAAGTCGTTGGAGGCTAAATCTTTTGAGATGTAAAATAAGAACTGTCAATACTAAAACACAGATACTATGAAGTTAACAAACATAATTTGAATCGGAATCATCAAAGATTGTAAATTTTTTTTTTCACATTTCCATTTTTTTTTTTTTTTAAATTTTTTGTATCAGAGCTTTAAGAATTCTCTCACTCTTTTATGAATTATTCCAGTTTCATATATATATTTTTTTGGTTGTATTGAACAGAAAAAAAATTTTATATATATATAACTGAAATACAAACGCTTTCTAAGTCATTTCGTCTATGATGAAATTATTTTTCTTCCATATGTACTCATTTTAAAGAATTGTATCAAGATTCATTGCATTTGGCAGCCATTATCAATGGTTTTTACCTTCTTCATTGGTTGTGGCCATAATGTATTCCTGCCTGTGACACTATTTGGCTGGCTAATTTTTATGCGATATTATGTCCTATGAAGTAATTTTAGAAGACAAGATTTCCTTTTTCAGTTAAGAAAGAGGTACCTAAATGCTTCAAGATGAGTTAAGATGTATCAGGTCACTTAAACTCATACCGAACTACCTTTGGCAGATTGCATTTATATATTCTCTCCTCATCTCATTAAGGAATAAAATTCAGTTAAGTATTTTAGGCCTGTTTGAGTCCTAAAATTCAAGTGTGTACTATATTCAGGGAAGCATGCGTTAATTTCAAAGAATTATGCAAGAAAAAGCATGCGGATGGTCTTTGGATGGAGGAATTAGCAGCCATGAAGGCATGCTCCCCATCAGAACTTTCATTTATGGGAACATCCGCAATTGTACTTACAAATGAAATAAGTGCCCATTATCAGAGTACCACCTCAGATTCATCTAAAGATGATGCCTCTACCTGTAATCTTTTGGCAAATGGGTTTATGGATACACCAAAATCTCACTCGTCTACAAGTCATGCATGTTTAGACAGCAAAAGAGGTACTACTAATTCTTCTTATATTGCTTTTCAGCCCTGCTATTGAAATTTTTTTTTCCTGTTTCGAATGATAGATCCACATTCAATATTTATGCTTACTGGATACACCAAAGATAAACCACAATTTAGAATCCGAAGATAAACAAAAGATAGTTTTACATTCAATATTTAGACACCAATGTTTTTCCTGTATCTTGAGTAAGACGTTTCCTCAAAGCAAAATAAAGCAAATCTAGTTTCAAATAAAACAAAGCAATTCTAATAGATCCATCAATTTTGTGTTATGATGCACAAAGAGTGCAATAATAAGTGTCATAGGAAAAGAAACAAGGAGTCAAAGACAACAATTACATTTAACTTAGTTTACAATGAAATATTTGAACTACTTCATGGTTCATAATACGTTGTTGATTTTATCATTGTCTTTCCACTAACAATATTCACTTTTTTTTTTTTCTCTTTTTTATTTTACAGTTTCACTCACCTCTGTTTATTAAATAATATTATTTTTCTTAGTAAAAAAATCAAATATAATATTTTTGTACATAAATTTTTTTTCTTAAACCTAAATTATAGATCTATTATTATCTTTTAGATCTACTTTGTTATTTATTCAATTTCTAAAATTTTCTTTCAAAAAAATAGATTTATGAATCTAGATTTAGATTTAATATTAGATCCAGGGAAACTAACAATTAAGGTTGTAATTTAATATTAACATACTATTTGATTGTGTGTGGGTATATAAATGGTCATCTTTAGTATAGAAAATTGGATTTTTCTAGACAGAGTTGGTGCCTAACACCTTTCCATTCTATAACCTAGTCCCCGAACCAATATCTCGGGTTTAGTAGCTATTGTTTTTTTCGTCTTTTTTATTTTATTTTATACTTTCTTTAGAATGTATTTAGGACCAAAACCTTGTATTTTATTTAGATTGTAACTAGGACACAAATGGATGTAGTTGCTATCATATGTAATTTCTATGCAATATTCAATGAAAAATCTAGTTGTTTAATTTGCATTTTAGTTTTCCTTATTTTTGTAAATAAAAAATAAGCAGCGACTTCACAAAATAAGTAAACCCTCCCACCTCCAAAGAGATTCCACTAATCCTCCTTTGAAAGTAATTTTAGTTCTAGTCTCTCACAATTACTTAATGATTTCTTTTTACCTTTAAAAAGTATTACAGTCCCTCAAGTTGTGTTCTCACAATTTACACATATAATTTTAAGACTAGGTAAGACAATGCAGATTGTCCCGACCTCTATAGGATGGGGTTAGGGTAGGATAATTCAATTGCAGGACAAGGGCGAGACACCCATGCATGATCCGATCCCATCCCACTCCATTGCCTTCCAAATGGGCTATGGTAAAAAAACCCCATGGTCCTCCAGTTTTTGCTTTCCTCCTTTTTCTTTTTTTTAGTTTGATATTGATGATGCCAAAAATCGTCAGGAAGCCACACAGTACTCATGTGCTCGAGATAATACCTGCGAAACAAAAACAATGAAAACCTTAGGAGAGTACCGGTGTGGTACCGGCCAAAAACCCCCCAAAGGTTAAGTTAGAAATCTTTTCACAACTCTAGAGTGCCAGAGCTAGGGAAAATTATGCGTACCTTTTTTCCTAAGGGCCTTGGGTTTTTATAGTAGTGTAGAACCAACCTCCGTTTCTTGCGTAGGAAGGTATTTCCTTACGGGGGTGATCATCATAAATGTGTGTATATTACAGGATCCCTTTCCAGTTAGAACTTTACTGATTAGAGTTAATCGTGAGACGCAAGTTGTTTCCATTTAGGATTCCTTGGAGGCCACATAAGTCATGTGGATACCACGTGGCCTTGGGATTCGTCCACCTCGTGTCCGTGTGTCTCAAATCCGTCAACGCATGGAGACATACCGTCCACTTAGTCTAGTACCGTCAAGTCTATTTAAATGGATCTGTCGTCCCAGATTTTACACTCTTTAGTTGCCCCCTCACTCCATGGGTCCGTCACCACCCCTAGACGGACCTGTGGAGTGACAATTTAGACTTGTCCACTAAGAAATGTGCAGATTGACAGGCTGGCCTAGGGCCATTAATGTCGTAGGGGCACGTGACATTCCCTTAGTGGCCAATCTCTTGGAACGAAGCGTCCCTTCGTCTTCCGTACCGTTCCCTCTATATAAACCTGCCTCTTTATCCCTCATTCTTTACTTTCTGCAGAAAATCTACGATCAAAGCGCTACTGTCACCTTTGACAAACAAGCAAACCATCTACCTAGTGCATCCATCATCTACACCTTTTCTGCTGCCTATCTTCAACTGGTAAGTACTCTTCGCCTTCTGTTTAATTTTTTGTCATTTTTATACCTTGCACACCCGTCATTTATGTAGATCCGTCAGTGTCTTAGGGTTTATCCGTCACATGTAGGTGACAGATGTTTAGTGCGTCAAGTAACCAATCGTGTGTCCACGAGGGGGCAGACTACGATGAAGTGTTCCCGTCAGGTCAGAACGACCCTGACACTTCAAGTGAAGAGAAGAATCCGTCGGCCACCTCTCCTTCTTCAAGGGATGAGGGTTTGGACACAGATAGGTCAGAGGGTGACTCTGCTGACGGCCTAGATGACGCTGAACCCCCGATCCAATCCATCATAGGTCCTGATGGATTTAGAGAGTTTATAATGCTTCCCATATGGATGGCCAACGACTTCATTTCTACAATCAAGGAAACACACCTCAAAACACTTAGGGAGAAGTACCAGATACCCGTCAACATACCCCTCCGTCTACCCTACCAATCAGAGAAGTGTTATTATGACGGTGTTGAAGGCGTTGGAATCTATGAGCAAATGCTGAAGGCAGGGCTCAGATTCCCATTAAGTGCACTCCACTGTTGCCTCCTCCAATACCTAGGATTGGCCGTCACCCAAACGCCTGGAGGGTATTCCTTGGCGTGGAGGTTTTGTACGGGGCCATGTCTAACGGGGCGCGGAGGTTGACGGTGGAAGAATTTTTTCATTGTTACCGTCCGACTGAGATTGTTCAGTCTAGGGGCATGTATAGTTTTGTGCCCAGGAGCCCGTTGCTAAGGCTCCTGAGTGATACCCCCGACTTCAACAGGAACTGAAAGAGTCGTTATTTTTTCATGGAAGGTGATGAGTGGATGTGTCACCTTGAGGACCATGAATATATGCCTGTTGACACAACATGGGGCATAATGCCCCCGTCTGGTATGCATCCATCCATATTCAAGTCCTTAATTGCTTTAGCTTTTTACCTATTGCTTTAACCGTCTTCTTTTGCAGCTCGGGACCGTCCTCAAGTCTCACTTGAACAATGGAGTTTCTTGGAGAAAATTTTTAACAAGTCCAAGTTGTCAGAGAGGACGTGGGCTAAATCAGTCACCTTAGACACTCTCTTCTAGTATTGTGACGGACCAGAACCCACAGTAGCCGCTCGTCGCTACGATCTTTAAGTTCGCCAACGTAAGTCCGTCACCCAATACTCTTTCTTTGTTTTTATATTATTAAACTTCTGACATCCGTCCACCTTTGTGCAGAGATGGACGCCACTAGGAGAAGGGCCTACATTAAGCAGCAAGCTGCTTTGAAAAAACAAGCGGAGGGTCAGCCCCCTAAGGGGACGGGTTCATCTAACCCGTCTACTAAGAGGAAGCAGCCAGAGAAGATTGACCATCTTCCAAAGAAGCCCAAAACTATCCCCGAACCTGTCTACTAAGAGGAAGCAGCCAGAGAAGACTGGCCGTCTTCCAAAGAAGCCCAAAACTATCCCTGAACCCGTCGTGGGGTTGAAAGTTGAAACTAAGAAGACGCTCACTCCGCTTGGCCCAGGAAAGGGCAAGGGACTCATGATGGGCTCTGTCCCCATCGCTAAAAAACCACCCGTCCTTCTCCTTGAGGATTCTAAGTATGCGTTGGAGCAGCTCTCGTCCATCATCACAGCTGATGATTATGAGGACTTGAGCAACCACGCAACGGAGGCCATGGGGGAGACGGGGCTCTTTAACATTGCTCAGGTAACTACGTCCGTCCACTATCCTCTTTTCCTTCCCTTCAACTTGCCTTGTTGCTAACCCTTCTGTCTTCAGGCAATGTTAATGATGAAGGGGTTAATGGGTCGTTGCCTAAACCACAAGACGGCGTTGGACCGTATAAGGGCGAAGGCGAGGTCGACGGAGGACGAGTTGGCTGAGTTGAAGGCCTGGAAGACGGTCCAGGAAAAGAAGCTCGCTTTGTCAGAGGAAGCTAGGGGTGAGCTAGAGAAGCAGACGGAGCTGTTGAGGCAGGTCTTGGAGGACAAGGAGAAAGAAATTAGTGACGCCAAGGACCGGCTCCGTCAGGTGAAGGATGAAGCGATACGAGAGTATCGTGACTCCAACGCCCTTCTAGCAGAGCTCGAAGGCTCCTTTGCTGAAGGCTTTGACGACTCTCTCCATCAAGTAAAAGCTTCTTATCTGGACCTGGACTTATCCTATGTTACTATAGATGTCCAGGCCTAGACCTCAGTTTAGCCCGTCCACTCCGAGAGCATGGACGAATTATTTGCTGATGATGCCCCCGTCGACGACCCTCGTGGTGACGGAGAGATTGCTGCTGAAAGCCAAATTAAACCCGTCGTGGACAGCACTCGTCATCCTGACGAAGTTCAATTTGTGGAAGATGAAAATACTCCCGTCCAACAATAGTTTTTTTTTTTTTTTTTTATGGCGAAAATGTAAACTTATTGAAGAACAGTTTAATTCATCCGTCGCTTTCTGTATTTAGGCTTCTCCCTTTATGGGCTTCAATGATATTTAATTACTTATTTTATCCGTCTACTTTTATTCCTGTAGATGAATCTGTTCAACTTATGGTTACATAACTCATTCTTTTAAGGTAAATCCGTCTACCTTATAGGTGAAAGCAAAATTTTTTGGACTTTGTAATTTTGAGCTATTATTTTTTGATGAATTTGTCCACCTTGTGGACCTGTTAAATATAAGCTCTTTGAATCCGTCCACTCAATTTGTGGTTGTCCCCGTCCACTTTTATGGACTTGAGGTTGAACTTGTCCATTTTTGGAATGAGCTCGTCTACTCTGGGCTAAATGAGTCCGTCCACTCAATTTGCTGTTGACCCCGTCTATTTCTATGGAGACCATAATTTTCTGATCATCCATTTTGGATGGACCCGTCCTCTTATGGACTTAGGTTTTTATTTGACGTGTAGTTGAACCCGTCCACTTTATGGACTTCAGAATTTTCTGATAATCCTCTTGGATGAACCCGTCCTCTTATGGACTTGTAATCTTAATTCAACGTGTGGTTGAACCCTTCTACTTTATGGACTTGGCATCTCAAATCACCCCCTTTGGGATGAGTCCGTCCACTTGGATTTAATCATTTCAAATCACCTCCTTTGGGATGAGTCCATCCACTTGGACTTGACATTTTAAATTACCCCCTTTGGGATGAATTCGCCCGTTTAGGACTTTTAGTAATTACGTAGACATGTAGATATCATACATAATATTTCTGAATAACTCCTCTTATTATGTGGTAAACATACGTGTAGAAATTGTTCTTAAAAAACCTACTCTTTGGGCTTGTCAGAAACTAAATAATAAAAAGTTAACTAGAAAACAATAAACTGGAAATGAGGAGTGTTATATTATTGTTCATGTTGTCGCCTACTAGTAGTACTTCTTCAAGTGCTCTGTGTTTCCACGGGTGATTCAACTTTCGCCCATCCAGTGTCTCCAGGTGGTAGGTTCCCTTCCTATGCCATGATGCGACTCTGTATGGTCCTTCCCAATTAGGTCTTAGCTTCCCTTGGAAGGCGTCTCTTGTAGTGCCCATCACCTTTCTCAAGACGAGATCTCCAACCTGGAAGTCCTTGTGTCTGACCCTGGAGTTGTAATGCTTGGCCATAAGATTCTGGTACCGTGCTAACCTCTGCTCAGCTGTTGCTCTTACTTCATCCACCAGATCAAGCTGCAGGCGCATTGCTTCGTCATTCTTGCCTTTGTCGTGGTTCCCTACTTTGTAGCTTGTAAGTCCTATTTCAGCCGGGATGACAGCCTCACTTCCGTATGCCAGTCGAAACAGTGTTTCCCCTGTAGGCGTTCTTGCCGTCGTCCTGTATGCCCATAAAACACTTGGTAGTTCGTCCGGCCACATACCCTTTGCCCCCTTAAGCCGAGTCTAGATGATTTTAAGTAAGGATCGGTTCTTGACCTCAACTTGTCCATTGGCCTGAGGGGGAGTGGGCGATAAGTAGTGGTTCATGATCCTTAGCTGTAAGCAGAAGTTTCTGAACGCGTCGTTGTCGAACTGCTTTCCGTTGTCCGAGACAAGCACTCTAGGTATATCGTACCTGCAGATAATGTTCTTCCATACGAAGTTACGCACATTCTTCTCCGTGATGGTGGCTAAGGCTTCTGCTTCTACCCATTTGGTGACGTAGTCAATGCCGACCACCAGGAACTTCAACTGTCTGACCGCTGTTCGGAAGGGGCCCATGATATCCAATCCCCATTGAGCGAATGGCCATGGAGCCATCATTGGGGTGAGCTCCTCTGTCGGCTGCCTGATGAGGTTGCCAAATCTTTGACACTTGTCGCAAGTTTTGACATATGCATGGGCATCCTTTTGCATGGTTGGCCAGGAGTATCCAGCCCGAATTAGTTTATGTACAAACGATCGTGATCCCGAGTGGTTTTCGCAAACTCCTTCGTGGACTTCTCCCATGACATAGTCTACCTCATCAGGGACGAGGCACCTTAGGTACGGTCGGGAGAAGCCACTTTTATATAGAATGTCTTTAATCAAAATGAAGCAAGCTGCCTGAACCTTCAACTTCCTTGCAGCCTCTTTGTCATCTGGCAGCACCCCGTCCTTCAGGTAGGAGGCTATTGGTGTCGTCCAATAGTTCTCAGAACTTATCTCCTGCACACTGGTATCGTCTATTAATGATGAGATTTGAACAAAGGATAATACCTGATTGAGGGCGAGCATGTGTTCTGCTGAAGCAGCTTTAGCAAGTCAGTCGGTGTGCTCGTTCTCCTCCTGTGGGATTTGAACAAATTTTACTCGGAGGCTTCTAATTCGATCCTTCACCTGCTCAAGGTACTTCTTCATCCGTTCATTCTTGCATTCATAGTCGCCATTAACCTGACTGGTTACTACTTGGGAATCGCAATATACGACCAAATTTTCAGCTCCTGTCGCCTTGGCCAGGTCTTGCCCTGCTATCAAGGCTTCGTTATTGGTCGTAGAGAAGTCCAGACGGACCATGCATTCGAACTTATCTCCTTCCGGGTTGTGGAGTATCACACCAGCTCCACCTGCTTGCCTATTAGAGGACCTGTCTGTGCGGATGCTCCACTGCGAGATCTCTTCTGCCCCTTGACCTTCCCCGAGGGTGAATTCTGCGATGAAATCAGCTACTACTTGCCCCTTTACAGCTGCGCGCGGTCGATACTATATGTCGAATTCACTCAGCTCAACTACCCATAATGCCATTCGTCCTGCAGTTTCGGGGCTACTCATAGCTTTATGCAGGGGCTTATCCGTCAGGACGATCATAGTGTGCGCCTGGAAATACAGCTTGAGCTTTCGTGTCGCAGTTACTAACGCGAAAGCGAGCTTTTCCATCTGAGGGTACCTCTCCTCCGCTCCTCGGAGTACTCGGCTAGTGAAGTATACGAGCTTCTGCACCCCATCCTCTTCTCTGACCAAAACCGCGATGACAGCGGCCGGGGAGACGGCTAGGTATAGGAACAGTTCTTCCCCTGGTTTAGATGGGCTTAGTAATGGCGGAGAAGAAAGATATACCTTCAAATCTTCAAATGCTTGTTGGCACTCGGTTGTCCATTCAAACGACTTCTTCAATGTGCGGAAGAAAGGTAGGCACTTATTCGTTGCTCTTGAGATGAACCTATTTAATGCAGCTACCTTGCCGTTCAGGCTCTGTACCTCTTTGATCGTCTTTGGCGGGGCTAACTCCATTATGGCCTGTATCTTTTCTAGGCTGACTTCAATACCTCTTTGGGATACCATGAATCCCAAGAACTTTCCTGCCGTCACCCCGAACACGCACTTGTTTGGATTCAGCTTCATGTTGTACGACTGAAGGGTATCGAAAGTCTCTTGGAGGTTGCTTAAGTGGTCGTCCTCCCATATGCTTTTTACCAGCATGTCATTCACATAAACTTGCACATTCCTTCCGATCTGATGAGTGAACATTCTGTTCATCAGCCTTTGGTATGTAGCGCCCGCGTTCTTGAGTTCGAACGGCATCACTTTGTAGCAAAAGAGACCTTGGCTAGTGACAAATGAAGTATTCCCCTGATCATCCTCACTTAGTTTGATCTAGTTGTAACCAAAGAATGCGTCCATGAAGCTTAGCAGCTGGTGTCTTGCGGTTGAGTCTACCAAGGTGTCAATCTGTGGGAGAGGATAGCTGTCCTTAGGGCAGGCCCTATTTAGGTCCGTGAAATCTATGCACATCCTCCACTTTCTGTTGGCTTTCTTAACCATCACCACATTCGCCAACCAGTCGGGGTAGTACACTTCTCATATGAAGTCTGCTTCCGGTAATTTTTTAACCTCCTCAGCTATGGCTTTGTCCCGCTCCTATGCGAACACCCGCTTTTTTTGTCGGACGGGAGAGAATGAGTGCGATACATTCAACTTGTGGACTATTATCGATGGATCAATTCCTAGCATGCCCTCATGACTCCAGGCAAACACATCCTGGTTTTCCCTTAGGAACGACGTGAGTGCTTGACACACTGGCTGGCTGGCCAAAGTGCCTATCCTCGTTGTTCGTTCAGGCCTAGAGTCATCAAGGAGTACTTCTTCCAACCCTTCCACTGGTTCTACTATCGTCCGCTGTTTTTCTATACACATAGTTTGTAAATGATCGTCCATCTCCAGCATGGCAATGTAGCATTCACATGCTGCCACTTGATCCCCTCTTACTTCTCCCACTCCGTACTCGGTGGAAAACTTGATCATCAAATGGTAGGTGGAGGTTACGACCTTCCATGAATTCAAAGTAGGACGACCCAATATGGCATTGTACGCAGATGAACAATCAACAACTAGGAACATGACATCCTTGGTGATCTGCTGAGGGTAATCACCGACCGTTACTAGCAGGGTGACCGCTCCCAGAGGATGCACCCATGTTCCTCTGAATCCTACGAGTGGGGCGTTGGTTGGAATCAAACGTTCTCTACCTATCCTCATCTGCTGGAATGCCGGGTAGTATAGGATATCGGCAGAACTTCCGTTGTCTACAACGACTCGGTGTGTGTTGTAATCCCCTACACGTATGCTAACTACAAACGCTTCGTCATGTGGGTAATGGAGACACTAGGCGTCTTCCTCCGTGAATCCAATCACGGGGTTGTCAATTCGCACTATCTTTGGGACGTACCCCGTCAGCTGGACGTTCTGAACCATCCGTAGGTAGGTCTTGCATGCTTTCTTGGAAGAACTGGAAGCCGTACTGCCCCCTATAATCATTCTTATGTCTTCCAAGGGTGGCCTAGGGCGCTCATTTTCTCTCCGAGCAGGCTGTTCTTGTGGCCTTTCTGTCCCCTCCTTACAGATGAACCTCTGTAACTTCCCTTGCTTGATAAGAGCTTCTATTTGCTATTTTAAGTCATAGCATTCGGACGTATCGTGGTCGTGATCGCGGTGGAAATGGCAGTACTTGTCTCTAGACCTTTTGCTAGGATCTCCCTTCAACTTGCCAAGGAATGTCAGGGCTTCTTCGTCCTTGATCTGCATCAGGACTTGATCAATCGGGGTGTTCAGAGGGGTGAAGCTTGCGAATCTTCCTGTGGGAGGCTTGGAGCGTCTATCTTCCCTTCTATCTCTTGTCCTGGCCATCTTTCGCCCCCTGTCCTGTCGCACTTCCTCTTGTCTCTCTCTCTTTTTGGGCTTGTCTTCGCAAGCCAGTAGCGCGTCTTCCGCGTTCATATATTTAGTAGCCCTGTAGAGCACATCTGACATGGTTTTCGAGTCATTTTTATACAATGAAAATAGAAACTTACCCTTTTGCAGCCCGTTCGTGAACACAACAACGAGTATCTTGTCGCCAGCTTCATCGATTAAGAGTGCCTCCTTGTTAAAGCAGGCTATGTAAGACCTCAGCATCTCATCCTCCCGTTGCTTAATGCTCATTAGGCATGCAGTGGATTTCTTATACCTGTACCCCCCGATAAAGTGTAAGGCAAACTGGACGCTCAACTCCTTAAAGGTACCAATGGAATTGGGCGTCAACCTGCTGAACCAAATCCTTGCGGGGCCCTTCAGCGTAGTAAGGAAGGCCCTACACATAATCTCATCTGCCACTTTTGCAGGTGCATTAAAGTCTTGAAGGACTCCAGGTGATCTAATGGGTCCTTAAATCCATTAGTAGCTTTCCACCTGTGGCATTCGAAATTTTGGCGGTAGGGGGAACGAAGAGACGGATGCAGTGAATGGTGAATCTGTTCGATGGACCAAGTCGTCGAGGTCACTGGACACCCGTCCTCTGAGGGCGTTCATCATGAAGTCTATCTGTTCTTTCATCATCTGCATCTCCGCGACTATGTGAGGGGGAGCCGTATCTATGCCGGATGGACGGCTGGTTTCTTGTCGTTCTTGTCTACTAGGGGCGTTGCTGCCTTCCGACCCCTCCTAGTTCCTTCTTTCAACGCTGGTTCCTTCTTAATCTTCCTCTTGGGTGTTAAGTGCTGTGTTCTTTTGGTGCAGCTGTTCCTTCAGGTCATGATTCTGCTTAGTGAGACATTCCACCGCTGCTGCGAGGGTTTGAACTTGTCTCTCTAGGGCAATGGTGCGTTGTTCGTCGCCTTGATTATTAGTGGTTGTTGCCATCGAACAAGTAAGTATCATGCAACTTTTTGTCCGGGAAGCGGTAAATATGGCTTATCTCCCTTTTCCCACAAACGGTGCCAACTGATGATGCCAAAAATCGTCAGTATGCCACACAGTACTTACGTACTCGAGATAGTACCTGCGAAACAAAAACAATGAAAACCCTAGGAGAGTACCGGTGTGGTACCGGCCAAAAACCCTCCGAATGTTAAGTTAGAAATCTTTTCACAACTCTAGAGTGCCAAAGCTGGGGGAAATTATGCGTACCTTTTTTCCTGAGGGCCTTGGATTTTTATAGTAGTGTAGAACCGACCTCCGTTTCTTGCGTAGGAAGGTATTTCCTTACGGGGAAGATCATCATAAATGTGCATATATTACAGGATCCCTTTCCTATTAGAACTCTACTGGTTAGGGTTAATCGTGAGACGCAAGTTGTTTCCATTTAGGATTCCTTGGAGGCCACTAAAGTCACGTGGATACCACGTGGCCTTGGGATCCGTCCACCTCGTGTCCGTGTGTCTCAGATTCATCCACGCATGGAGACATACCGTCCACTTAGTCTAGTACCGTCAGGTCTATTTAAATGGATCCGTCATCCCAGATTTTACACTCTTCAGATATAACTATTATTTATGATTGAAAATCAAGCTCCTTTTTCTTTCCTAATTTATCTATTAAATATTATAATCATAACATGCAACTTCTATGATCATTAGATGGCAATAATTTTGACATATTTCTTTTTTTTGACAAATAAGGGTGCCCAGATCTCTTCGAGTATCTGACCATTTCTTCAGGTGTTTGCAGTCCTCCTGTTCTACATGCACCAGCTTATTACAAGAAGGAATTCTATAGAGATGGCCCCAAGATGTTGGCAAGAGATTTCGAACCCAAATCTTATGGATATCATCAGGTCTTAGGAACCACTAAGCCAATAAATCAATGGTTACTCACATGAACTAAAGTAAAAGCCACATTACACCTACCTCTTTTTTGCTTGTGTTTTTATTTTTAATTTTTTTATTTGTAGGCAATAAAATAACAAAGCAAAGCATCAGAGATATAATAATAATAATAATAATAATAATAATAATAATAATAATAATTGGACCAATACTAGGAGACAAAACACATTTAAATTAAAATTTCCGAAATTTTAATTAAGTTCTTAGAATGCAGTCGACAAATTGTATCAACAATAATTGCAACTCAACTTATTTCACTAGCATTACTTTTATCAAGACAATAAGTGACCCTTCTCTGTATTCGTAAATACTGTTTGCCAATTCCTTAATCAAAGTTCCTAATGATGAATACGACACTTATCCCTCTCCCTATTTCCTCTGGCAACATAAATCCATTCCTATAATCAAATCTAATTTCCAGCTAATCCTGATTTCTTAACAATCTTAAAGGCATTCATTTGTTGCTCGCATAAATTGGCTACATGGCTATCACACTGTGCCACAAGCACTCCAAATTGAGTTCCAACCACATTTAAAAGTTCTTTATCAATTTGGTTACCAAAAGAATATAACAATTTGGAAACACTTTATTATTGTAATTTGCCAAACGCAGTTTTTTTTTTTTTTTTTTTTTTTTTTTCAGTAAATGCTCTTTATATTGTAAAAGCTTTTCAGTTAAAACTTTACAGCTTGAAGCTCTCACAAAAATTTTACAACTAAAGAGCTAAAGCTTTATTTCTTAGAGCAATCACAAGCGTGCTCTAATTTCTTTCCTCCTATTCATATTAGAATCGTATCTGTATTTGTTTTTAAACATGAGGAATCAGTTAACTATGAATATTTAGTTTTTCATTAATTTAAAGGTTTATATTGTGACACACTATTTAAATTTAATTAATATTCATTCATTACTAATTTTTTTCTTTTAAATGATGTAACACTATACATACTTTAAATTTATAATAAATTAAATCTTTAATTCTATTCCATAAAATAGACTATCTTCATTTTAAAAACCATGGTAAATAGATTATGGCAAAAAGCTATTGATGAACACAAGGAAATCGGTAGGCTGAATGTCTTGGGCGTTGGTGATCTCAAGGTTACTGATAGTGTCCTGAAAAAGTAAACACAAAATCAGAGGAGACCGGGGAAGACCGGCCAAGAATCCTCCGATGGTAAAGTCAGTATTTTTGGAATTCTAATTTTTGTGGAAGTGTTTGAATACCTTACCCTCCTGTAGAAGAGCCCTTATATATTGTTTGTCCGAGGTAGTTAATCCCCCTACCGTTGTGGAGTTCGGAAGATTCGGAGGTAACTTCCATAACCGCCATTGAAGTTACATTATTTGGGATCCGTTTTCTACAAACCGTTTATTGGGGGAACGGTTTGTAATCTGACAGGAAAACAAAGGTCGTGTCGAGGAACATGTTCAGGACGCAAGGTGCTCGTCCTTACGACTTCACGGACGAACGAGCTTGTCACGTCGAGGAACATGTTCAGGACGCAAGGTGCTCGTCCTTACGACTTCACGAACGGACAAGCTTATCCTTGGACGAACATGCCCTTACATTAAAATTTTCCTTGGACGAGCATCGTGGACGAGTCTGGAGTTAGGTGATTTATCATGCACCATCAGTTGCCCCTTCGTCCACAAGCCGTCTAAGGAAACGCATGCCCTCAATTTATTTTCCTTGGACGAGTGCATTTGTGTCAATTATTAAATGTGCCACGTGTCACTGTCCTATTGGTGACAAGTTATGTCGATTCATGTTTTCGAGGAGTACGCCACGTGTCATTTCCTGGTTGGTTATGTCGTTTCAAGTGCTTAGGTCAGCTGCCTATAAATAGCAGAATACCTCCTCTACCCTCTACATTTTCTGAAATTTTCCTTCGTCTAGAAGTCTCTCCGCGTCCATAGTCCTCTCTCGTCTAGAGCCAAGTATTCTCTTCTTTCTCGTCTTTAGGTTTTTAGTTTCCAAAAATGTCTGAAACTATTATTTCTTCATCTAGCAATAGTACAGAGAAAGCTATAGACGAGTATTATGATACAACTAGTGATAGTAGTTCTAGTGATAGTAGCCACAGTAGTGAGGGGAGTTCTACGGACGAGGGATATACCTTTGGTGTCCCTGGGCTTCCTTTAGAAGTTATCCAAGAACAACTTAGGAAAGCATCTGGTTCCCAAGCTGGCTTCCCGTACAGTGTCCCTCCGTCTAAGCCTTTGGACAAAGAGGAGACCGTTTATAGTTGTGCTGTAGGTATTCATTCTAAAACGAATGAACAAAGGCTTAACAATCTTAGGACATGGTACCAGATCTCGGATGAGCTTAACCCTAGGTTGCCCGTCCGTGGAGAATGGTGCTTTCATCCTCGTTTTGGAGTAGGCGTCTATGAGGCTTATTTCTTGGGGGGCTTTAGGTTGCCTTTGAATGCATTTGCTAGAGAGTTACTGGTTAGGTTAGGTTTAGGTATATGTCAATTCAACCCTAATGCGTGGAGATTAGTTATCTCTATGCATATTTTGTGGAGGGAGGTATTCG
Source organism: Notholithocarpus densiflorus (assembly GCA_030021035.2). Classification (NCBI taxonomy): domain Eukaryota; kingdom Viridiplantae; phylum Streptophyta; class Magnoliopsida; order Fagales; family Fagaceae; genus Notholithocarpus; species Notholithocarpus densiflorus. Next base: position 46,438 of record JARYZH020000886.1, read on the forward strand.
GAAGGGATCGTCCTCTTACTGTGGACGAATTCCTCTTTTGTTACAAACTCTCAGAAATAAATCAATCCCTTGGCTTTTACCAATTCACAGCTAGGGGTAAAGATTGTAGATTAATCAAGTCCTTGGCCTCGTCCGACAGGAATTGGAAGATAGAGTTTATCTTTGTCTCTGGTTTTTGGGCAGGGAACCCTGTGGACGTTGGCAAGGACCCTTTTGCCCCTTACTCTGGGGACTTAGGGAACCTTAGTCCTGAAGGTACGTCCCTCTCCTTTTTCGTCTTTCTTTTTCTTTTCATCTCATTTTTTATTTGTTTCTTACCCTTGTTTATCATTTGCTTTACAGGTGTTAAACGACCATCCTTAAGTAAATTTCACCATGACCGCGTCCACAGGGCTCGTCTTTACGCCAATAGGGATTTTCATTCTTTGGTCACCCTACAACGTCTTACCAAGTGGGGACTTGGTCCTGAACCATCAAACGAGGCTATTGCTCACGAGGTCACAGTGCGAAGAAGTAAGTTTTCATTTAATGGTCTTTTGAACGTCCTGTTATATTTCCTAATCTATTTATAATTCGTCACTCATTGTTATTGTATTTTGCTTTAGGGATGTCAACAATGAAAGAAAACAAAGAGAAAGAAGTTACAGGCGAAGAGAGTCGTCCTGAGACTCAGTCTCAAGCTCGTCCGTCGGCTGGGGACAAAAGGAAGTCTTTGCCTAAAAACCTTGATTTGGGAAATCTCCCCAGCCGACGAGGCAAAAAGGCTAAGCATGGGTCGTCCCAAACAGACAAGCCTAATCTTCCTCCGTCCCACCCGTCCGTCAAAATATATGACGTGGACTCGTCCACTCCAATTGAAACCACTCCGTCTAAGACTCCTCCGCCCAAGACGACTGTGTCAGCCACATCCCAGCCTTCACAACAGGTCCCTTCAAATATTATTGAAAATGAAGACCTGGCTTGGGAACGTTTTCAGAAAGCTGTTTCAGACGAGGATATAAACAATTGCTATGACATGTCCCTAAAAGATTTTGAACATTCTGGTGTTCATGATCTTTTTAAGGTATGTAATCACATTTTTTCCTTGTCTTTGCTGAAAGATATATCTTTATATATTTTCATCTAACTTTCATTTTTATTCAATTTTTTTTTTTTTTTTTTTTAGGCTATGTCAAAATTTATTGCAGCATCTAGGCAGGCCATAGGATTGGACAAGATGAGGATCTTGTTAGAGACGAGGATTCAGGAGGTGAACGAAGAATCTAAAAAGTGGGCTGAGGTAGCTGATAAGGCTAAGAAAAAGGCAAAGGAGCTACAAAACTTGATTGAGGAGTTGAAAACTGATGTATTGGAAAAAGATACTCGTCTTGATCATTTACAGAAAAAGAACAACAAGCTGAGTACTCTTCTTTCCAAGGCAAAAGAAGATGCAGTAACTGAATTCAAGGCGTCCAAGCAATACACTGATCTTCTGGACACCAATTATGCAGCAGGCTTTGAGGATTTCAGAATGGATGCTATAGAAAAATTCCCTGAAATGGACTTTAGCTCCATTAAGCTTAACCTGGCTGCTGCTACCAGCTCTCTTCTTCAAACTAGCTCTGAGGACGTCAATGTGGAAGACAATGCTACTACTCAGCCACGTCAGGACGACCCCAATGTTAATGCCCCTTCCTCATAAGGACGAGACCTTTCTATTTATATTATCCTTAGTATTTCTATCCTCTTTTTTTTTTCTTTTTCTTTTTTTGGTTTGATCCATTGTTTTGGATATCTTTTTATTGTAACCCAAGTACATTTTATCTCGTCCATGCTTTTAGGATGGGCTTCTAAACAATTGCCTTTTGGGCTTTTTATTTTAACAAGGGTTTTTTGGACTATGAATGTTTGTTTCCTTTCTATCTTTGTGTGGATGAAAAAAAAAATTTAACAATTGGTTCACTCTTGACTCGTCCATGATAGAAGTTGTATTCATTCATCCTTTTGAATTTTGCGAGTTATTATTATTATTTTTAAGTATAGCTCGTCTTTGGGGATGGCAACACTTTTTCCTCAGCTTTATTGGTCCTTAGACTTGGTAGCTGGTTTTACATTCCATCCATAAGCCTAACTTTTTTCTCGTCCAAATAATTGGATTGTTATAGTTGGCGTCCTGCTTGACATGAAATATCCATGTATACATTTCCTCGTCCATAAGTAGGACTGATGTATTAAGGGCTTTACTTCGTCCATTATCTGGACGAATATGCCTTGTTCTTCCTTGCTTTACCTTTGGGGAAGCTTATAGACGTTATATCTCCGTGTCCAGGGATTTCACTCATCTTGGGCTTTTAGTCTTCTGATTATTTTGAATAAAAACAATATAAATACTAAAAATTCACACAACATTATGTATATAGCATAAACATTGTTCATAGGTGAGGCATATGTTTAGAAGCTAATGCCTTTAGGGAATTAATAAATACAACTCCATAATCTCGTCCATAGCTCACGACACACAACTTTAAAGATTAATATAATTTTAGGAAATTAACACATGCACAAAGCTTATATTTAAACAGACTTCGAAACAAACTTTTAGCTGCTCGTCCTAGGTAATGCTCGTCCAGGCTGGGACTTTACTGGTAATACCTTCTCAGGTGTTCAACATGCCAAGTAGTAGGATCCTTGTCTTTTGCAATTGATAACTTTGTAAGGTCCTTCCCAATTAGGTCCCAGTTTCCCATAAGCCGGGTTCTTGATTGCCAAAGAAACCTTTTTCAGGACGAGGTCTCCTATGTTGAACCGCCTTGGCTTCACCATTGCATCATACTGCCTAGCCATGAGGTTTTTGTACCTCGCCGTCCTATGTTCTGCATCCATTCTTATCTCGTCTATTAGATCGATGTTTAAACGGAGTTGCTCCTCGTTATCCTTATCCTGATACATCGTCACCCTGTGGTTGGCCATGTGCACTTCTGCAAGTTTGACTGCTTCGCTTCCATAGGCTAGCTTGAAAGGAGTTTTCCCTGTAGGGGTTCTCACCGTCGTCCTGTACGCCCATAGAACACCTGATAGCTCATCTGGCCATACTCCCTTTGCCTCCTCAAGCTGAGTCTTGATGATTTTCAACAAGGATTAGTTTGCAACTTTGGCCTGACCGTTTGCTTAGGGATGGGCGGGCGAGGAATAATGATTTTGAATTCCGAAATGTTCACAGAAGTCCCTGAAAAGTGCATTATCAAATTGTCATCCGTTGTTGGACACTAATACTCTAGGCACCCCAAACCTGCACACAATGTTCTTCCAGACGAAGCTCTTGACATTTTGTTGCGTGATACTTGCTAAGGATTTTGCTTCTACCCATTTGGTGAAATAATCAATACCCACCACCAAAAATTTCATTTGCCTCGTCCCAAGTGGAAAGGGACCCAAGATGTCTAACCCCCATTGTGTAAAAGGCCATAGGGCCATCATCGGGGTGAGATATTCTGATAGTTGTCTGGAGACGTTACTAAACCATTGGCATTGATCGCAAATCTTGACATATACCTTGGCATCAGCTTGCATATTGGGCCAGTAGTAGCCTGCGCGGACGACTTTGTGGACAAGTGATCTGGCTCCTGAGTGGTTGCCATATGCTCCTTCATGAACCTCCTTTAATACATAATTGGCCTCGTCCGGAGCTAAACACCTTAGATAAGGTTGTGAAAAACCCCTTTTGTATAGTACCCGTTCATGAGGACGTATCTGGCTTATCTGACTCTGAGCTTCCTGGCCTCATTTTTTCCTTCTGGAAGCTTTTCGTCCTTCAAGTATGATACTATTGGAGTCATCCAATTTTCTTCACCTTCTATCTGCTATACCTCTGGAAAGTCTATGCTGGGCAGGTATTGAATTTCATCAAACTCATCCATTACTTTGATCACTGAGGCTTCTTTTGCTAAAGTATCTGCTTCCATGTTTTCTTCTCTCGGGATCTGAACGAAATCAGCTTCCTTAAACTTCTTTACAAGGCGTACCACCCTATTAAGGTATTTCTTCATTCGTTCTTCTTTGGCTTCATATGTCCCATTTACTTGGCCTATGACTAGCTGAGAGTCTCCCTGGACGAGTATCGATTCTGCTTTCACAGACTTAGCCAACTCCAGCCCTTTAAGAAGGGCTTCATACTCAACTTCATTGTTGGTTGTTTGATACTGCAGACGAACCTTGTGCTTCAATTTATCTCCCTCCGAGGATAGTAAAACAACTCCTATTCCTCTTGCATGCTGTGTAGATGATCCATCCACATGGACGATCCATTTCTTTCTATTCTCCACCTCGCTTAAGTCATCATAACTCGGAGTAAACTCTGCAATGAAATCTGCTAGGGCTTGAGCTTTAATTGCATGCCTTGGTTGATATCCGATGTCAAATTCACTAAGATCGACAGCCCATTGGATCAGTCGTCCTGCAGCTTCTAGTTTGTTCATTGCTTTTTTGAGCGGATGATCGGTCATGACATTGATGACATGAGCTTGGAAGTAATGCCTTAGCTTCTTGGAAGCCGTTATCAATGCAAAAGCCAACTTCTCTATTAGTGAATATCGTCCTTCCACTCCCCTTAGTGCTCTGCTTGTATAGTACACAGGCTTTTGCACTCTTCCTTCCTCCCTTATCAATGCTGAACTAACGGCATGTGGAATAACTGCTAAGTACAAATACAACTCCTCTCCCAACACGGATGGACTTAGTAAAGGAGCCATAGTGAGGTAGATTTTCAAGTCTTGAAAGGCTTTTTAACACTCGTCCATCCATTCAAATGTCTTTTTAAGTACCTTAAAAAATGGCAAACATTTATCAGTAGCTTTATAGACAAACTTGTTGAGGGCAGCAACTCGTCCGGTAAGAGACTGGACTTCTTTGATATTTCATGGAGGTTCCATGTTCAGTATCGCCTGGATCTTGTCTGGATTTGCTTCAATCCCCTTATGTGAAACCATAAACCCCAGGAATTTCCCGGATGACACTTCGAAAGCACACTTGCTGGGGTTCAACCTCATGTTGTACTACCTAAGTGTGTCAAACGTTTCCTGCAGGTCGTCCAGATGCTTTCCCTCGTACTGACTTTTCACCAGCATGTCATCTACGTAGACTTCTACATTCCGCCCAATCTGTGGGCGAAACATGTGGTTAACCAACCTCTGATATGTTGCCCCAGCGTTCTTCAAACCGAAGGGCATCACCTTATAACAGAATAAGCCTTGACTTGTGACAAAGGATGTCTTCTCTTGGTCTGCTTCTTCCATCCTTATTTGATTGTATCCAGAGAAAGCATCCATAAAGCTAAGCAGCTTATGACCCGCAGTGGAATCTACCAATTGGTCAATGCGTGGCAAAGGGTAGCTGTCCTTGGGGCAAGCCCTTTTTAGATTGATGAAATCTACACACATTCTCCACTTACCGTTTGCCTTCTTGACCATTACTACATTGGCCTACCAGTCTGGATAATAAACTTCTCAAATGAACTTCGCTACGATCAACTTCTGCATCTCTTCTTTAATAGCATTGTCTCTCTCAAGAGCAAACACCATTTTCTTCTGTCGTACAGGCTTAGAGGAAGGATACACATTTAGACGATGGGTAATGACACTAGGGTCTATACCCGGCATATCCTCATGACTCCAAGCAAACACATCAATACTTTTCCTCAGAAAAAGGATGAGATCCTTCTTAATCTTCTCTTCTAAATCTGCTCCAACCCTAATACACCTCTCGTGGTTATTCTCATCCAAGAAAATATTCTCTAAGGCTTCGGTGGGCTCTGCCACAGCTCTCCTTTCCTCAATATTCATCGTCTGTACTTGCTCGTCCATGGCCAACATGGCCAGGTAGCATTCTCTTGCTACCAGCTAATCTCCCTGCACTTGTCCTTGGAAATTTGACTGACAGGTGGTAAATAAACGTAACTGCTTTCCAACTATTTAAAGTTGGTCTTCCAATTATGGCATTATAGGAGGATGAACAATCTATTACCAAGAAATTCACGTCCCTGGCTACCTGTTGTGGGTATGCCCCCACCACGACAGGTAATGTGACAGTGCCTACAGGCTGCACTTTCATTCCGCCGAATCCTATTAAGGGTGAGTTTACTGGACGAAATCGGTCTCGTCCGAGCCTCATTTGCTGAAAGGCAGGGTAATATAAAATATCCCTGAGCTTCCATTATCCACCAACACCCTTCTAGTTGTATAATCAGCAATAAGCAAAGTAATAATGATGGCATCGTCATGGGGGTGGTGAACTCTTTCAGCATCCGAGTCCGTGAATGTGATTGCTTGCTCGTCCGTGGTCCTTGTCCTTGGAAATCGTCCAGAGAGTTGAACATTCTGCACTACTTTCAGATACGTCTTCCTGGACTTGGATGACTGACCTGCTGAGCTTCCTCCTATAATAACTCTTATCTCTCCGAACGGGGGTCGCGATGACTCTTCTACCTTTCCTTTCAACTTCTCATCCTAATGCTCTCGTCCAAGGAAATTTCTCAACTTTCCTTGTCTTATAAGATTTTTAATCTGCTATTTCAGATCGTAACATTCGTCCGCGTCGTGCTCATGGTCTCTATGGAAGCGACAATACTTGTTCCTATTGCGCTTGTTGGGATCTCCCTTCATTTTCTCCGGCCACTTCAAGGAAGGATCATCCTTGATTTGCATAAGGACTTGCTCGAGCGACATGTTCAGCGGCGTGTATTGTTGACTCCGTGCTGAAGGACCAACCCTCTTACCATCTCGGTCTTTTTTATCTTCCGTCCGTCCCTTTTTTGGACAAGGGCCTTGCTCGGAGTGGCGCATGGGGTTTGCTTCCATTCTCTCAGCTCTCTTCCTCTTCTTGGCTATGATCGCGTCCTCTGCATTCATAAAGTTCTGGGCTGAATGGACGAGCTCAGTATATTTCAAGGGACTATATATATATAGTCCCTTGGAATATACTGGTATGCAACTGGCATCAACAATAATTGCAACTCACTGGCAAAAAATAATTGCAACTCAATTTATTTCACTAGCATTATTGCATTAAAATATAAAGTGGTCCATCTTTGTATCTTTATACTCCGTTTGCTAATTCATCAATCAGAGTTCCTAGTGACGTACATGATGATCCATTTTCCCTAACAGCCATCTTGGCCTTTTGGCTCATCTCCTTCACCTTTTTCCTCACCTCACTATCACCATCCATAAGACTCTTTATCCCTTCTTCTATCTCCTCTGCCAACACCATTCTACTTCCCATCTTGTAATCTAATCTAATTTCCATAGCTAAACCCAATTCCTTAACCATCATAAAGGCATTCATTTGTTGCTCAGCATAAATTGGCCATGTGGCAATTGGTACAGCGTGCCACAAGCTCTCCAAAATTGAGTTCCAACCACAATGTGACACAAATCCTCCGATTGCTTTGTGGGCTAAGATTGATACTTGCGAGACCCATCCACACACCAAACCAATCCCAACTGTTCGTTCCAAGAATTCATTTGGCAAAACCTCCTCGAGACTCGTGTAATCATTTGGAAGATTTAATTGGGCTTTTGGTTTCTCACGTAATGACCATAAGAAACGAACCCCAGCCCGTTCTAGTCCACGGGCTATTTCTCTCACTTGCTGCACATCAAAGCTCCCCATGCTACCAAAGCATAAGAACACCACTGATGATAGAGGTTGGTCATCAAGCCAGTTCAGAATATTTTGCTGATGGGCTTGGTCTGGGTGCCATTGGGCCGGGCCAGCAAGGTCAAGAACAGGCCCAATAGGATAAACTCGTGGTATTTGACTTGTGGAGAACGAGTTAAGTGTATAAGGCTCAAGCTCTTGAAGTGTGTTTATAATAATACCCTTTGTTTCAAAGTACCTACGTCCATGGTACAAAAAGCAAGAGAACCCATCTCTCTTCAACGCTACTGGGGGCAACACGCTTGGAGGAACAGGGTTAACAAAACCAGGGATGACCAACTCAGTATCCAACTCGGCCAACTCAGTGGTGGTGAGTTGGGTGTCAAGGATAGGAAGATGAAGCATGAAGCTGAGAAACGAAGCTGGAGAGGCAAAGTAAAGGTAGCAAGGAATGTCAAGCTCTTTAGCAACATCAATGATCGAAGTGCAAAACATGTCGACGAATAACCCAGCAAGTTGTGGAACTGAGTTGGACTCTGAGTCTGAGTCCAACTCGGTTCCCATGAGGTTTGTGATTGCTTGTCTTACATTGGGTTTTTGTTTTTCAACAAGTGACGACACGTGGGCTACGAAAATTTGGGATTGATCGGGTGAGGGATGGTCCACAGTAGGGAGGTGGACAAATTTGATCTTGTTGGCTGACGTGGCCACGCGTGATTGGATGCACGTGTCGAGAAGCGGTCGACCGGGCATAGTGATGATCAAGATTGTTGCAGAAAATCGAGGGTCATGATCGATTAGGCGTTGAGCAAACTCAACAACGGGAACAAAGTTTCCAAACCCAGGAGTTGCAATGAGTACCACCTCGAATTTAGTCATGGCCTTTTGGGTTTCCTTGAATTTTTGCTTGATTTGGCTTATCGGTATCAAGAATATATTGCTTTTGGAAGTAGGGGACTATGATATATAGGAGAAAATATATGTAGTTTCTATGGTATGTATCCTCCCTCTCACATGGGTGTGAGGTCCACCCCCATGTGAGGGAGGATACATACAACAAAAACAGTATATATCACATTTTCAGAAATCGATTAAATAATCAAATTTGACAAGTATCATGATAAAGACAATCTCAAATTTCTTGATGGACAAGCATATTATCAATAATTAAAGTCTTTGTCAGTGGGTTTTTAAAAGATGAGACATGAGGTACGTTTTTTTTCTTATTATTTGGTTCTGTATGAAACTATGACTTAATTAC
>JARYZH020000887.1:0-55245 GCA_030021035.2 Notholithocarpus densiflorus
AACCGGAAGTATACATACACAAATAATATTGATTTATATAGACTTATAAAGTATTTTAATATAACCGGAAGTATACATACACAAACAATATTGATTTATATAGACTTATAAAGTATTTAAACTCCGACAAAGACTTTTGAGGAAAAAAATTAATCATTTTATTTTTTTAGTCGGCTTCCTCACACACACAAAATCCTAACTCCGCCATTGATCACAACATATGAGTCACACAAAATTGTGGGGTTCACTTCACATTCTGCGAGAGGGAGAATGTTTTATATGCCGGTTGCAAAAAAATACCTTCTCGTCAACAACACTCCATCTTAACCTGCTTGATATGTACCCCCCCCTCCCCCCCAATTCACAAACATTACTTACCATGCATAAAGAATTCCAAATGCAATTTGATTTTAGACATTGCTAATAATTATGGATTCTGGCTAGCTCCTCTCTCTCTCTCTCTTTATATATATATATATATATATATATATATATATAATAGATGGGTTTAAATTACACTTCGTGTCATTTAACAAAATCTAGAGCTCCGTGTCAATTAAGGGGTGAGACTCCAAGATGGTCTTGGATTATAAAATTAATGAGGATGGTTCCACAAGATTGGCTTGTTTCATTGTGATATCTTTACAAGGAAGCCGTAAGACGCTAGTACTGAGTCTACTGACATCTATCATTTGAGAAAATAATGGGTTTATGCGTTTTTGTTTTTAGGTTAAATAAGTCTGAAGTTAGGAAGTGATTTTTTACTAATATGGTCCTCTAGTTCTAGTGGATACCATGGAGTTGAGAACTATATATGAAGATGCAGTTCAGATCCATCAAGCAAAACATCTGGGGCAAAGATTGTGGATTGACAAGCCATATTGATATTATATAACAGATGGTTGTGGTTCGAGTTTTAATTGAGTTCTTTAAATGGTTTTGATTATGCATTTTTGTTTTACAAGTTTTGATCAGTTTTATGCAAAATTTGAACTCATTTTCTATGTTAAATTAATTAATTTTGCTTAATTTTTCAGATCTAGAAAAGATATAGCATTTCCAATTGGGCTTGGATGGATTAGCCACTATGGCCTTTTTCTATTTGGTCCTTTTTAACCCTTTAGATTTAGAGTTTAAGGCTTTAGTTTGATACCTGTTCACTCTCTTAATCATATACTGAACATGGATTTAATTGAGGATTATGAATCTTGTAGCCAATCACAGCCAATAGGAATAAGGTTATGTTGATTTAAAAAGCGAGGATATGTGACATACAATAATAAGAAAACCCTAAAAAGGGTTTTCTTATATTGGTCCATTAGGGCATCAACATTGGTGGTAGCAAAAATTTAGCAATTTAGTACCACAAAAAGCTATTTTATCTATTTTACCACCTCACTTTACAAAACACCTAATATCAGTGGTTTATTTTAGCATTCAACACAATAAAATTATATAAACAACACAAAGATGGTTGTGCACAATGGAGGACCTAATATAATATTGTTTTTTTGTTTAGCATCTGAGCTACAATGCACACGCATAGATGGCTATGCACTGTAGCTCAATAGCAAAAAAATTTGGCTTTTCCTCCATTGATACAGGAGCATTTTGTTATATTTGGTTGGTAAATTTAGCATTTTACCAATTTGCCTTCATCAATACTAATGGCTCTCCGAACTGTAAACTAATTATTTTGTCACATTATTCAATCTATAACCATATTTTTTCCTCCAATTCCTTGGCAAAGGATGTCATTTGTCATCATATGTATAATCTCAAATAACAATAAATCTTGGTGATGAACTTTGTCATAATCAATTCTAATACACTAATTATTGTTGTATATGCTAAGTTGTATACAACTATATACCCTAAACACAATTTCACAAATTTTTCTAAATATCCTGCCTTCAAAACATGATTTCAACTGCATGTTTCCTATATACCATGTGTAAATATCACTGCTGATTTTAATATTCTCGAAGAAAGTAAAAGGAATAAACTTTGTTATTACTCTCTTTTTTCTGCTGAGAATGTTATTACTCTCTTGTATACTCTATATCCACATGCCACAAATTTCCGTGCAATTTTCTGAAACATGTTACTTTGGACCCATCAGATAGTTTAATAGCTGTTTTTTTTTTTTTTTTTTTTTTTTTTTTTTTTTTTTTAAGAGAGTTTTAATTTATGGCGTTCGTTTCTAATAATAACTCTTTATCATCAGATCAAAACACCAATCAGTTTTTGGTATAAGCGAGGATTAAACCCCTAATCTCTTATACAATCATCAGAGACTTTACCAATTAAGTTAACTATAACCCACAATTTAATAGCTGTTAGGATTAGGTAACCTGTAAAATTCGTATTTATCTCTTTCGTTCTAGTCCAACCAAAACTCTTTAATAATTTCTTCAAAAAAAAAAAAAAACTCTTTAGGGCCCGTTTGGTAGGGCATTTCAAGCAACCTTTTGAGCATTTTAAACACACTTACATACTTTTTCACACATTTTTTCACCCATACATATATCAAAAACATTTAAACAACATTATTCAAACTCCTCTACCAAACACCACCTTAATAACCTTACTACATTATCAGTTAAAGTTCTAACGTGTAACTACCTATCGTATATACATTAAGTGGTGACTAGCCAACAATTAATGCTGTCTTATTCATTTAGTAACTTTACCAACTATCGTACATACATTAATTTATGGTAAATGACAACATTAATTAGACATAAATATAATTTTTAGGTTATTTAGCCTGTAGTTTGAATTATTAATAAATTACAAAGTGGACTTATTTATTCATTTTTGCCAAATGTTTTGTTAGGAAGTTGCGAACTTTATTTTTTTTTTATTCAATAAGTTTTGGTGATAATTTTTCTATTTTATAATTATTGATGTGATATATTGTGACTCATGGTGCATAATGTATATTGAAAACTATGTCAAGAATGAGTTTATTTGAAGGTGATAGTGCTTTAAAATACAATTTATTATCTTAATAAATCGTGAAAAAAAATTATGTTTATAAGATCACTAATTTTTATTAAGAGTTTTGTAACTCATCAATTGAAATTTCTTGATAATTTCTACAGAAGCGTCCGGTTTCAAATTCTCTCATTACTATTGAATTATATAAAACAAAAAATTAAAAAAAAAAAAACAAGAAAAGAAATAGAAAACATAAAAGATTTCTGATTTTGATTTCTCCCATTTGTTACACGTAAGTGGTTGAGTTGACTGGGGAGTCTTCTTGGAGGAGTCTTCCTTCCTGGCCCACCCCTATGAGTAGTACGAAGGACCTAATAAATAATAATAAATTGAATTCTTATCCGTTAAAGGCCTTATAAATTCTAAGGGAATTTTTTTTAAAAAAAAGGGGGAATTCCTATTGGTTGGTGAAGAAGACAATATTAATAGCGAGAAAGATCGACTTATATATGTCAAGCAAGCCAACCGGCTATATATTGTAAACTTAGAATAATAAGGCCTGAATAATAAACTTAGAATCAAATATGACAAGCAAGCCAAACGGTCATATATATGTCACATTTGTACTTCAAATTTTCAACAATAATTGTGTGAATTAATCTAAAAACATGGACGGTTCAACCAAGGAGGTCCATGGCCCGGGGTACCTTAGATTTTTTTTTTTTAAAAATATAGTCTATAATTTTATGAGATTTTATAATTTAGATTTAAGAAAATTCTTCTTAGCCCTCTTAATATAATCCCAGGCCCCTTTAAAAAAAAACAAAAAACAAAAAACAAAAAACAAAAAAACAAAAATTTGCGCAGACAACAACGAGGAAAAACTTTACCGATTAAAAGGGGAAGACTAGAACAATAAAAGGCAATCACAGAATTATGGATTTCCAGAAACAATCTCCCTAGTATAATGAGAAGCTTGATTATGGATCACATATAGAAGAGATTTAAAGAAGACGAAGATGTTTATGTGGAGAACCTAATCCATAATATTTCTTTGGAAGTTCAAAGCAATGTCAAGTGCCATATCTGCTTTAAAAAGAATAGTTTGTTTGACTCTATAAATTCGTGGGGGAAAAACACCTCCCATAAACTTTAGAATAGTAAGGGGGGTATAGTAGGCATTACATTCCCTCTACTTTTAAAAGTTAATTTAGTGTGCGTTTGGTATAGATTATTTTTGTCAATTTATTTTACAATTTAGCTTATTTTTGCTATTATTCAAGTGTCCAACTGCACTTTTTGGTACTATTCATAAGTCTCACTGTACTATTTTAGCTAACTTTTAGTTTTATCGGTAGTATTTTTAAAATAAAAGTTTTCAGTTTCAACAAAATAAACGGATCTCAAATGGACACTTACTCTCTCAACTTCATACATAAGCCAAATTAATGCTTCTGTTAAGTCTAAAGTTTAAATAAATTACTAACGCCTCTCAGCTGGACAAAATTTGCCTAACCCAAAGAGATGGGAGATAGAGAAACTAGAGGATCAGTTGTGAGACATAAATTGATGAGAGACAGCTCAAACAGGGAGATGGTCTCTCTCAATTGAACAGCGGCGTCCCTCCCTCCCGTCTCCAATCTTGCTGTTTGTGGTCCCACCGTGCCGTTCGATAGCAACAACGATGTAGCCTACTCAATCTGATCTGGTGTGGTGAAGACTACTCAAGAGCGTGCTTCATCCGTCCTCTCTCTTCTACTTTTGTGCCTTTTTTTTCTGTCTAATTTCCAATTGCTTATCCTCTGAAATCATGGTCGCGTTGTGGGTTAATATTATTCCTCTTGAATTGAAAGCTGCTTGTATTTTAATGTTGGAGTGCGTAAAGGTAGGGCTGTTGGGGTGGAGAAGGTATTTTTGAATGTCAAAAATTCTCTTTTGGTTTTTAGTTCATGACTAGGCTGATTTAAAGAATAGCTAATACGGTTTTTTTTTTTTTTTTCTTCTCTTTTGAGAAACAGAAAAGACTTCCATTCCATATCAGCAAGAAATAGCAAATTACATCAAGTCTTGTTGGACAGTTTCGAAGATAAACATTGGGTTTCTTCAATCAAAATTCTATTTGAATCTAAACATTGGCTTGCCAAAGCTAATACGGTTTTATGATCATAATTTGTAACATATTTCATCGAAAAATAAACATTATTTTTAAAATAAGGATAATACTAGTTTAGTGGAATGCTTCCAATTTGGCTCATGTGTAAAATTTAGGGAGTAAATTTAGAGCTCCGTTGGGGAGTTTATAAGGAAATGGAATGAAATGATTATAAGGGAATAGAATGGAATTGAATGTATTTAAGCAAGAGAAATAAATGGAAAAGAATGGAATTGAATGAAATTAAGTAACCTTGATTAGATGTTTTAAAATAAAGGAATAAAAATGAATGAAAATAAATAGAATGTAAGTAATTTTGTTTGGAAGTAACATAGAGGGAATGTAGTGGATTTATTTTATGACAATATTACTATTAGACCCATATTTTAAAATAAATGGTTGAATATATAGGGAAATTTTGGGAGTTCTAGTAAAAAATTCATTAAATTTCATTTCATTTCCTTTCATTCCTCCCAATTTCAGAGGGAATAAAAATTTGAGATTTTAGAAAATAGAAAGGAATGAGTGTTCCCTCCTACTTAATCCATTTCCTCCTACTTAAACTCCCAAAACATATGAATGGACTTTCCATTCCTTCCATTAAAACTCCCAAACAAGGGATCGAAGAGAAGAATATTTTAAAATTATACTTTGCATTTTTTTCTATTCCATTTTATTCTCACTTAGAACTGCACACTTATCATGATTGTATAAAAATGCAGTCTCTCTTGTACAGTGAAATGTACAGAAACACAAAGATTATTCCCGCACATTTTGTTTTCTCTCTTTACTAGTCTTTAGTTTTATATGTTGTTGTTCTACTCTCATTTGAAGAAGATGAATAGTATTAATAAATTAATGGTTTTATGTTCAAACAAGCAGCAGCTGTATTGTCTATTTTTTCTATCAAAAATAAAAAATAAAAATGTTATGTGATTACTTTATTTGAATTAGTATTGGATTATTTTATTCAAATAAATTAGTTTGTTTTAGAATTAGTTAGATGAGTGATTAGGAATCTAGGATTATGAGTTTGGTATAGGATTATGATTCGTGGTATTGATCTAACTGGAAGTCTGTCTTATATAATTCAAACGTCGTTGACAATGGATAAAAAATAGTCATAAATTTCTTAGTTAAAATTGTTGGCTAATCTAATACATTGGTTTGGACTCCTAAAGTATTCTATTTATCAAAAAGAAATGCTATGCTCAAAATATTTATAGAATACTTTCACAATAAATTTATAGTGGTAGGTTGTTATTTTTTTTGAGTAAAATAGTAGTAAGTTGTTATTGGTTATTAACTTATTATGAGTGGACAATAAAGTAATTTAAGTTGTAGATTTAAATTAGAACCAATAACAACTTACCACTTATGATTTATTGTAAAAATGTTATGAATATAGCACTTTTCTTTATCAAATTAGGAGATGTTAGTTCACTCAAAGCAACAAACACAAAAATTGGGTCCATGCCAACCAAAAAAAGAAAAAGAAAAAAGTCTCCAGAGGAATCAATAATTGAATAGGCGTTTGGCAAGTGTGTGAGGCGTGTCCATATTTTATTTATATACATACATATTTTTCCTTATCTCGTATACATAATACATAGCATGTCCATATTCTTATAATCTTATTTACTTGCAAGTGCATGAAAAAAAAAACCCACAACCTTAATGTTATCATTCTTTTTGGAATGGAGAGATTGCAATAAACATTAAATTGGATTTTCTAGAATATATTATATGGATTATATATTCACATACCTTTGTTGAACTGATTACTCATATATCGGATATTTCTCTTTGCCTGCCTTACAAACTCCTCCACACGAAATACTTTTCAAAATTCAAAACTACGACGTTTTGACTTTTGAGGGTCACTAACGACACAATTTTGATAGAAACTAATGGGATAACTAATTTGAAGAAAGTTGAAATTTAAGGGACTAAATTGATAATTAAAAAAATAAATAAATAAAACCTTTTAAGACTTCATTGAATTTTTGGAAAAGTTAAAGAGTGTTGTTTTCTATAAAAAAAAAAAAGAAAAAAAAATTAGATGTGAGCAAGTTGGGGGTGTAAACACAATTTCAAGTTTAAAAATTGAATAATTTAAATAGTTTCACAAATGTAAATTTGTAGTGATAAAAGAGTGAGTACAATCTTCTATACTTAGATTCTATTACAATAGAATAATGCTTTGATTTGATTTCCAGGCACTACAACAAAATGTATTTTCAGTGACGAATTTTAGTGAGGAAAATTTTTTCGTCACTAAAAAGTACCATTTAGTGACGAAATTTATATTTTGTCGCTATTTATAAAAAAATTAGTAACATTTAGCAACGAAAAATAGATTTCGTCGCTATATGTTGGGTTGAACCAAAGGCGCCAAACAAAAATGTAGGCGCCAAACTAAATTCATCTACAGCGACGAATTATTTCGTCGCTAAAAGTTTAAGTTTTTTGCGACGAAAACTTTCGTCGCTAAAGGTGCTGCTAAGAATACTATTAGTGACGAAACCAATTTCGCCGCTAAATGTCACAAATAGTGACGAAAATAAGTCGTCACTAAAAACAAAACCATAAAAATCGGTATCATTATCAGCAACGAAGCTAATTTTCATCGCTAAAGGTAGCCAATAGTGACGAAATATAAGTCCTCACAATAAGTTTTACACTAAAAATCAGATTCAGCCCCATTTTGTTTTGTTTAACTTCCCATTCAGCCCTACTCTTTCCCTCACTCACCCGATTCTCACTCTTTCCCATTCAGCCAAACCATCTCGCCGTTGCCTCGTCTCACCGTCGCCGTCGCCGATCCATCTCGCCGTTCCCATCGCGTCACCACCCACCCACCTCGCCGTCGCCTCATCCATCGTCTCCACCCTTTGCACACCGGCGACCCTTCGCCTTCCTCGCACCGGCAACCCTTCGCATTCCTTCGCACCGGAGACCCTTCGCCTTCCTCACACCGGCGACCCTTCACATTCCTCGCACCAGTGACCCTTCGCATTCCTTCGCACCAACGACCCTTCGCACCGGCGACCCTTCGCATTCCTCGCACCAGCGACCCTTCGCCTTCCTCGCACCGATTCTCCGCCATAACCAAAACCCACCAAAATACAAGCTTCCTCACACCGATCTAAGCAACAACGAGCTCCGATCCTACTTTGTCCTTGGAGAACAACAAGTTCATGGGTAGGAACTTGGTCACGAAGCTTTAAAGGTTGGTTGGTTCTCTCGTTACCCTCTTTGTTTTGTATTGTGTTTTTTTAATTTTTAATTTTAATTAATTAATTTATTAATCTGGCTTTTGTTACTGTTATGGATGAGAAGCTGTGGAAAAGAGTTTGTGCAGAGGTAATTAATTGATCACCCTTCTTTCCGAGAATTGGAAATACCTTCTGGCCGGTCTTATTTTTGATCCTTTGCTCCATAATTTTATGAATTCAATTTCTATTTTGCTATAATTGTTCAAATTAGCTTCTTTTTTGTTTTTGTTTTTGTTGGGGTTTATTTCAGATAGGCTTGCTTGGATTTGTTTGTGGGAATGAACATTAAAGTTGCAATTTTGTTTGTTTGTATTTTAGTGTTGAGAGGATGGATCATGTCCTCCTTGTTCTCTATAAAGACAATAAAGGAAGTGAAAGAACCGGTAAAAGGTTATGGTTTGTTTCTTTTCTTTTTTTTCTTTGTTGAAAATTATTA
Source organism: Notholithocarpus densiflorus (assembly GCA_030021035.2). Lineage (NCBI taxonomy): Eukaryota > Viridiplantae > Streptophyta > Magnoliopsida > Fagales > Fagaceae > Notholithocarpus > Notholithocarpus densiflorus. The sequence continues at coordinate 8,810 of JARYZH020000887.1, forward strand.
AAGATGATATATTCTCTTTTTAGTGCAAGGTAAAGTTCCTATCTGGCAAATGGCCTTGGTGTCTTAATTAATTTAAATTTTTTTCTTCATTAATATTCATTCATTCATACATGCATACATATTCTTTATTAATTTTCATTAATACATGCATACATAATTAATACAATTTTTATTAATTTTGTATTTGCATTTCCTTTTCAGCTTTCTGGGTGAGGAAGTTTTTCAAGTTTTTGTTTTTTTTATTTTTTTTTTAGGGTGCGTCTATAATTTTTTTTTAAAATAAGACTAGCTTTTGTGAACAATGCAATGATTAGAATCAGACGGTAGGGAATTAGGAATAAAGTAGGTTTGCATTTCTTGCTTCCTTCGAGTTTGACTCATAATTGGTTTAGATGGATTTGAGTGGTTAGTGGTTGCCATTAAGTTTTAATTAAACATCTTGATATTTTTGAGGTATGATTGGGTCTGGTTACAAGCAATATAAATGAAGGGAAATGTGGGGACTTGATACCACGAAATGGGGTTTCAATCTTTTCAATATTGAATTCTAAGCTATACCACTGTTTAGAAACGGGAAAAAGAATAAAGAATATGTATTTTAAATTTGGGTCTACTTAACTGGTTGTCTTTATGGTCAAAATTCCATTGGTGCTTTGCTTTGCGTTTTTGAGCAAAGATTTGGTCTACTTAACTTGTTGTCTACTTAACTGGTTTTCTTTCTTTTATCTCCAGCTCTCTTTCTCTTTTGTGGCTGAAGAAATTGTGAGGAACAAGGTGAAGAACACAAGTTAACTTTGAATTTTTTCTGAAAGTTGTAAACTTAGCTTGAGCAAAGTAAGTAAATTTTAGTTAAAAACTTATAAAACTCTATATATACTTATGATATTGGAAATTGATTTTGTGGTGGGTTGTTTTGTTGGAGCAAGTGGGTGGCTTGCATGGTGTTATAAGGTGGTTTAAATACATATTGAGTGTGTTTTTCATTTCTTGCAAATGTGAATGAATATTGTTGATTAGATGTGATGAATAGTATTTTATTTGATTTCAATACTTGTAAAACTCTATACTTGTGATGTTGGAAATTGGTTTTGTGGTGGGTTGTTGTGTTGGAGCAAGCGGGTGGCTTGCATGGTGTTATAAGGTGGTTTAAATACATATTGGGAGTGTTTTTCATTTCTTACAAATGTGAATGAGTATTGTTGATTAGATTTGATGTTAATTTCTTGCAAATGTAAATGAAATTTGTTGATTAGTAGCAATTGTGTTCCTTTATTTGATTTCAATACTTGCAAGCATTATATTTGTGATGTTTGTGATTGGTTTTGTGGTGGATTGTTGTGTTAGAGCAAGCGGGTGGCTTGCATGGTGTTATAAGGTGATTTAAATACATATATTGGGAGTGTTTTTCAATTCTTGCAAATGTGAATGAGTATTGTTGATTAGATGTGATGAATAATATTTTATTTGATTTCAATACTAGTAAGCATTATAGTTGTAATGTTTGTGATTGGTTTTGTGGTGGGTTGTTGTGTTGGGGCAAGCGGGTGGCTTGCATGGTGTTATAAGGTGGTTTAAATACATATTGGGAGTGTTTTTCAATTCTTGCAAATGTGAATGAGTATTGTTGATTAGATGTGATGGATAGTATTTTATTTGATTTCAATACTTGTAAAACTCTATACTTGTGATGTTGGAAATTAGTTTTGTGGTGGGTTGTTGTGTTGGAGTAAGCGGGTGGCTTGCATGGTGTTATAAAGTAGTTTAAACTAATATTGGGAGTGTTTAAGTGTGCAATGTATATTTGTTTAAGTATTAATATAGACTTGTGCATTCATGAATGGGATAGAACTTTATCTAAGTAGCTTATAGACTTAGATGTTAGAATACATTATGCATGAGTTGTCCTTATTTTACTAAAGTAGCATTCATCTTGTAATTGTAGTCAAACATGGATAAAAGTTGGATGACAATGGGTAAGACACCCGATGGCAGATTAAGTCATCCATATATTGAAAGGGTCAATGCATTTATTAATTTTGCAAAAGCGGTTGTGGACTTGAGTGGTAATATTCTGTGCCCGTGTATTCACTGTGTGAATTGCTATCGACAATCTCCTCATACTGTGTGTATCCATTCACTTTTTGGTTAGTACTTTATTTTAGCAATTGACCCACACTACATGGTGTGATTACTTTTTTTTATGCATTATTTGAAACTAATTGTATTATATTACACTTGAAAATCTATATTTGCTTTCTACAACTTATACATTAGGAGTTGTGATTTTAATTTATTGGTGTGGCTACTCTTAATGCATTGTTAGAAATGTTTCTTATAACATAGTTAATGTTTTTACTTTACGATTTTAATGTAGTATTGTTTTTATATTTGTGCAAATTTCTTATTGGTGGCTTTTAGGAGATTTACTTTTGGCATTACTTGAAGACATATGAAGACATCTTCCATTAGTTCTAATTATATTATGCTACCCTTTTTGTATTGTTATAAAACATCTTGAGTTATTGTATGTATTGCAAACAATTATTGTATGGAAGGAGTTTGAAATAGATACTTGTTTTATTTTTTACTTGTAAAATGTATGGATCTTTTTTTTATAAATGTGTTGTTGAAATAAATGTGTTATTCAAATGTGAGGTTTTAATAATGTAATGACAGGTTACAGGTTAATATCAAAGCCATGAAAAAAATAAAAACAGAAAATAAGTTTTAGCGACGAATTTTTTCGTCACAAATATAGCAACAAAAAATTGTTTTAGTGACGAAATATTCCATCGCTAAATGTAGCAAAATTTTGTAAGAAATGGTTTTAGTAACGAAAATTTTCGTCGCTATATGTGCGTGGATTTTCTTAAAAATAGTTTTAGTGACGAACTTTTTCGTCACTATATGTACCCGAACATAGTTTTTTAGTGACAAAATTATTCGTCACTAAATATGATTTAATAAACTAAAGTGTTTTTAGTGATGAAATATTTTCATCACTAAATAGTGTTTTTAGCGAGGAAAACATTTAGTGACGAAATGTTTTCGTCGCTGAAAGTTTTTTTTTTTAAATCAAATCGGACTTTTAGTGACGAAATTTTTCGTAGCCAGGACTTTTAGTGACGGGGTTTCAGTGACAAAATGAGTTTCGTCACTAAAAGTCCAATTTCGTCACTAAAGGTCCTTAGTAACGAAAAACTGGACTTTTAGTGACGAATTTTTTCGTCACTAAAAATACATTTTGTTGTAGTGAGGGAAAAGTATTTGATTCAAAAATTGTGCCAATGCAGTCTTGATTGAAACACAAAATATCCTTCGCTTTGATTATAAAGTGGATTGAAAGATCATTGGAATGAAATGGTGATGAATTTTTGGCTATGCACTTGTTAGAGACTTTTTTTTCTTCTCAGTCTTTGTGTGTTCTTTGTCTTCAAAGATTTGCTATGAAAATTCCTTGGGGCTTTAGAGATTGAATCTAATTAATGAAGTTTCAATGGATTAGAGGCTTTGGAGTTTTGGAAATCTTTGAAGTTGAAATTATTGAGGTTCTTAGAGATTTTAAGGTTTAGAGGGATCAATATTCTTCAAATATTCTTAGTGTTCAAAGATTTAAATGTACAAGTTTTTAGGGATTTTGAGGCTTGAATCCGACTAAGCTTTGACCGTTGAAGTTCTTGGAGGCTTTTGACCTTGATTCTAATAAAGTTTCGAGACTTTTGAATATTCTCCCACAACACTGAGGAGAGCTTCTATTTATTGGATTATTGAGGAGTTTAATGACACATGATTGGCTCTTATTTGATAACATAAGTCATAATTTAAATTGAGAGATTTTATCTCTTGTTCTCCAAGAGATACATAACATAGTTTGATTAGTCAAAGTATCTTAATTTAAAATAATACTTGGTAGTATTTAATTAAATTGTTTATGTCATTATCAGTATGAATCGACATGTGATTGACTCTCAAATATTCTTTTCAACTTTTATTCAAGGACACTTGGCAAATCTCCATTTGTCTTTGAACAATGATATTGAGACCCATTGTGTAACACATGGGACTTTGTAATTGGCCATTTTTGGGGCTTAATCCTGTAAGGTTGAATTTATTCAACCATGTGTTGGCTTTATTCCATGCCAAATTTGCTTGTATTTCAGCAATTAGATACTCTGTATTTAGGTGGGAATCATTTAAGAGTTGTGTGTGAGAGAGTGTGAAGAATTCAAGTGTGTGTGCATTCAAGAGGATTCTCGCGACTGTTGACTCGCCAAAATGCCACACGTGTGAAGCATGCAGGAAGTTAAAAGGTCACGACAGCTAGAGCACTACAGGACAAAAAAGGACGGTCTAGCCAGTCAGGTATTTCGCGACTCAAACTCGCGACTCATCCTAGTCGCGAGTTAGTCGCCAGAACACCCTGTTTTGCAGAAAATTAACTTTTTACATTCCTCATGTACCCTACTATAAATACCCTTATACCCACGAAATGTAGAGAGCTTCCAGAGAGAATTTTGAGAGAGAAACCCTAGAGAAAACCAAGATTAACTCATCCACAATCTTAGATATTTGATTCTCCAAATTCCTCTACTCTCACCCTCTCCATTGACATACCCTTGAGAGGTTCATTAGCCAAATCCTTATCTCACTATACCCATATCTGTGAGGAAGTTATTTGGTGCTTGGGAAGCAGTTCAAAGATGAGCAATTCATTTGGTTGATGCAATGGGCTTATTGCGGGATCCAGAAAGCTAAAGAAGACACGGTTCGACTTAACCTTGTTGGAGTAAGAAGCTTGGAGAGCTTAGGTGCATTGGGTAGATTAGGCTTGGAGGGTCTATTGCTATTCGTGTATCCCAACTTTATTCATTAGTGAATCATTTTACTGCTTGGAGGGCGGCGAAGAGGTTTTTCGCCGAGTTCTTTGATTTCCTCTTCGATAACACGTGCCGGTGTTATCTTTGTGTTTGCATCTCTCTAACCCTTACTCTTTACCTTTAATTGCTACTGTGTTGTGATTAATTATAGTTTAGAGTAGTTTATTTATTTGGGTATTGCTTGTATTTATCATTCCGCACATATATTGTTTGAGTATAAGCTTGTGTTGGTTATTTTGAAATTGGGGTCTAAACATTCACTAGTGTTTTATACACCAAGTGAACTTTCAAATCCCCACCTACACAAAAAACGGATTGGTGTCTTGGTTGATAAAAAGTTATCATCAGGAACGGATGTTATAGGGACTGAGTCTGAGCACTTCTACTGTTGGAAAAGTGGATTCAAACCCAACTAGCTCAATACAATAGATTTGCAGAGAATGAGTTTAAGAACTAGGCCTTAGTGAGGATAGCAACGAATAAACATGGTTATGGGTAAACTAAGTAATAAGAAAATGGGTTTTGAGTGTGAAAATCTGTCCTGGACACTGGTCTGAGGAGCTATCTGTTCTTATTATTTCCTCAGTGCTTGGTTACAGAGGATACAAAGATGGTACAGGTTGCTATAGTGTTTTCTACTTCCAATCTCCAATCCTTTTTCTGGAGGAGTTCTTTACATTATATACCATCTTTCGGTTGATCTTGGCCCTCCATTTGTTGATCATGCAGGTCACTACTTGAGCGCTTGTCCCATCAGCCTCCGTCCCAAACCTTCTGTGAGTTGCAGCAACCAAAGCAGCACTGTTCAGGGGTCATTTCCTCATTAATGCGGCCAGAACGTTAGTTGTAGGCATTTAATGTGGAGGTGACAGCTTCTCATTGAATTACTCCTCCTCCAGGCTCCCATGGCTGATCCGCTGTACTTGTCCTTTTTCTTGGGATGCTCTATGAGATTGCCCTTGATGGCGTGCTACTCTTCCCTTCTATGATCTCGGTTCGCTGAGGACATGATTGTCCTCGGCAATACTTCTTGGTAATAAGGACTTCCTTCATTCGTCCTCGGGAATTTCTTCTTCCTCGACATGGGCCTTGGGCTTAGTATAAAGTGGGCCGGGGTGGCCAGATTCTTTGACCCCACAATAGCCCCCTTTATCATGGCTTGTCAAGTCTTGTTCTTCGTCAGCGCCAGAGCCTTTTCGCTTGTCCAAGGCACGTTCCTAACGCTTCGGTATACGAAGCGCACCCTCATTAAATTCTGGCGGCTCTATGCTCCCCGCGTTCAACGGTGTGATGGTGATCCAACGGTGGGGATTTTTTAACTTTATAGGCTGGAAAACCGGCACGGTTATTTTTAATCGAAGGTATAAATGCCCATTTGAACCGATTCGCCTTTTTACTTTCACATTCAAGAGTTCTTGCACACGTATCCTGAGTTCTGTCAAATCTCCAGCCCAACTTGCATTCCTTTTCAGCATAAAAAGCCTGTCCGAGGAGCTTTTTCTCATTTCTGTAAGTTTCTACTCTCTCTAACTCATATTTTCTCTCCTCTAAGTTTCTTTTTCTCTTATTCCTCTCTTTCTTTCGTCCTTCCCTGAGTCCTTTAGCCGTTCTTAGGGATGGGTAGGTTTAAAAAGTTGGTTGAGTCTGAAGAGGCAATGGAGAAATTCATCGCCGATTATAAGATTCCCAATAATGTGGGCTTGAGATACTGTGAAGAAGGGGAGTGGTTTTTTAGGAAGCAAGATGGTAAAGTGGTGATTCCCGTAATCGCCTTTATCGAAGGTGGTATGAGAATCCCTATGGGGCCGGTGATGAGGGATTACCTTAGGCATTTCCGATTTGCTCCCACCCAGTGCGCCTTCAACATGTTTAGGATCCTAGGTTGTGTGGACGCTTTAAATGAGAAAATGGGATTGAGGTTGACCCATCACGATGTAAACTGGTGCTACAACCTCTAACACCTAAAAGGTAAATCCTACTATATGAAAACGAGGGACGACAAGGTTCGGCTTGTTCAGTGCCTCCCAGAGTCTAGCAAGGGGCTGAATAAGGACTTTCTTATCGTGTCAGGGAGGTGGCACGGCGGCCTTCCCTGTCCGACAGAAGAGGGGGCACTAGGTGGGGTATTCAGAGTAGGAGAGGGTTGATCTTTTGTGTTGTTATAGTTTGTACCGTTTGGCCGCTAATACGAATGTACTTTCTTTTTTACAGATCCACACGCCTTTGGCCGACATTTTCACTTGGTCAACCGGAAAGATTTAGCAACCATCCTTAGGGCGAAGGTTTTTGTGAACGAAGCTGATAACCAAGTTAGAGCCGCTTACAAGATCCTCGGGTACGATCCCATTCAGAAATCATTCTCGGCTCCGAAGTACGTGATCAGAGCCAAAGATCCTCGGCTTCACAGAATCACCATAATAGAACAAGGGTTCTTGATTCCCGAAGGATCCTCTGTTCCAGAAGGCGCTCCGTTGGCAGGCCCTTCCTCGTCCCCTCAAGCTGTAGAGGCCGAAGACGATTTTGGTGTATTCGATCACGATAATCTATCCAAGGATCCTTCTGGTGATTTGAGCGACCCCAGTTTGACTGAAGCGGACCTCTCATCAGTAGGGACTTCTTCTCAGGCCGAGATGAGTTTTAAGAAGAAACCCTCAACCAACCTGCTTGACCTGATTGAGGGCCAGCCGGGGAAGGATGCGCCGGGGAGGCCACAGTCCAAGCTTCCTCCTCCCCCTAAGTCTCAACCTGCTCAGACCAAGTCATCCTCCACCCAGTCGAAGTCGTCATCTCCTCGGCCCAAACTTCCTCCTCCTCCCCAACCGACTCTACCTCCTCGGCTCGAGCCTGCAGACCCAAAAAGGAAAAGGGCTTCCAAAGGCAAAGAGCCTATGGATGGGGGACACCCTTGCCTCTCTTAAGAGGAAGATGAAGCCCGACGAGCTTCAAAACAACTGAAAGTTGGGCACCAGGGCCAAGAAAAGGAAGTCGCCAAGCAGTTCGAGCCCCAGGCCTGGCTTCCTGCCCCAATTCTCCATGGGGAGCCTCTGATGGAAAACGCCTCGCTCAGGGACTTTCGAGGGGGCGAAGGTGCCTACGTGGCCGATGCACTGGAGAGGTGCTTGCTGCTTCCCACCGATATGGCCGAGCTGGGGAATATAAGGAGGCAGGAGGTCTTCCTCAGCATGAAGAGGTACTTGGGCATGGTAAGACTTCTAACATTTGCGACTCCATTGATCTCTGTCCCCTGGTTTCCATCTTACCATGAGCTTGTTTCAATTTGGCAGGCTGTCCAAGCCACTTACAAGTTGGAAGAGGTGGCCAACAACCAGAGTAGGGCCCTGTAATTCGAGCGTGACAAGCGCTTGGATGCCACGCGGACCCTTAAAAACTCTGAGGCTGATCTCGTGAAGGCAAGGGAGGACCTGAAGGAGATGACAAGGGTCATAGATAGTGCTGAATCAGGCCTAGCTAGCACCCAAAAATAGGCCGAAGACCAGACGAGGCGCCTACTCGAGGCTGAGGATCAGCTGAAGATTGCCAAGCAGCAAATCGCTGATCTGAAGAAGAAGCTAGTCGAGGCTGAGGGGACTAAGAACGCCACAGAGTGAGTCAGGGATGAAGCCTTGAGGGCTAAGGTGAAGGCCGAGTTTGCCAGGACTAAGGCCGAGAGCTCCAAAGAGAAGGCCGAGGAGGATGCTTAAGCCTTGGGAATGGATGAGACCTAGGCCATTCTTAAGGCTCAAGTACCTGGGGTTTGCAGGCTCTACTGTTCCCAGGTTTGAAATGAAGCCCTTAAACAAGCTGGGGTTAAGGCTTCATCTGACCTTTGGAAGGCAGAGAATGTATACTACCCTCCTGCCATCCGAGAGCCCGGTCCTCTTAGCTCCGAGACTGGTACTTCTCTCGAGGTAGTTGAGGCAGGTCATTTTGACACTGCCCTTGCTTCAACTTCTCCTGATGAGCCTGCCAAGGAGGCTGAGCCCTCTGGGGTAACCGCAGCAGATGAAGGCCCTAGGCAGGAAGCACCCCAAGATGCTGCAAAGCCCCCAGCTAATAACCAAGCCCCTCATGTTGAGGAGATAGCTCTCCTTGTGGTGCCTTTACAAGCTATTCCCCTAGGTCAAAGCCCCGAGGACCTTGAGGCCACTTCAGACCAGCCTTCCAAAGGGGCAACGAAGACCAAGTTAAAGAAATAGGCTGCCTTTGTTGTGCCTTTGCCTTTTATATATATATATATATATATATATATATTTTTTTTTAAGTATTCGAACTGTTGTAATGGAACGCTTGGATTGAATATATGCAATTCCTTTTTCATGTGTTAATTGTCGCTATAATGAGTTTCGTTATTTATATAACTTGTGCTTTGATTATTAGCTAAACAGTCTCAACAGTGTGACTTGTTTTCCATTTTTGAAACAGCAGGCTAAAAATGTAAAGTTCATAATGATAATTTTCACTTAGGCTCTAATTAACAATTGAGCCACTTTATTATTACGACTTGCTTTTGCTGAATGGACTATAAAAGGCAATAACCTTATAACATGAATCCTAAACCTCATGAGTTGGTCATCATAACAGGTATAAAATGCTAAGCGCGTATTACTTATAAATCCCAAGATTTAATGCCACAGCATAATGTGCAAGGGCATTCAGAAGTATGTTCCAAAAATTTACTGACCTCAAGGAAACAATTAGCTACTGACTACGCAGGGAGGTTACGTTCAATGTACCTTAAAGTGCCTTAAGTGATGCTTATGGGCTTGTGTTTGTTTGTATCTATATCAAATGAGGACAGGGCGAGTGTTCTTATGTACCAGACTCCCTTTTGGCTGTGTATGTAACTCAGATGAATGCTCGAGCTTGTTAATTTCCTCAAAGGTTGTAGTCCGAGGAGTCACACAACACACGGAATCTGTTAATCGCTCAGGCCTTTGTTGAAAGTAGTTAGCTTCCCCATAGGTTTGATTCCGAGGACCATGCAAGACCTTGGTTCTGTCTAACACTTAGGTTTTTCTGGAAGTAACTAGTTTCCCCATAGGTTTGAGTCCGAGGACCAACTACAAAGCACATTTTACGGGATTGCGAAATTGTACACTTGGTGGACTAAACTACACCATTTTGAAGAAAAGTAATAATTCTCATGCACTTCTTCTTAAATAATGCTACTATCACAACAAAGCCCACATATTTTATCATTCATAACTAGTCATGTGGACAAGTTGTGACAAAAGTTACAGGTTTTCTTTATGATAGCATTATTCATCATTATTACATATTCCTTGTACACACTGCCACGCTTGGTTGAAATCGAATTCTAAGAACATTATTTTCAGAAGTGTGTACTAATTGTGTAACATGTGTGTAATAAGATTTTAAGTTTGAAGCGTGGAATCAAAACCAAGACTTTCAGACAGTTTTGAACATTAACTAGGCATAATACGTGGATAGCAGGGTACATTTCTTGATGTATAAGCAGTGGCAGAGCTACATTGCTCTTTGGGGGGGGGGGGGGCCCAAAATTATTTTTTTCTCCTACAACTATACTCTGTCTAGTACTTAGATTTTTCTTGAAGTAGTTAGTTTCCCCATAGGTTTGAGTCCGAGAACCATGCAAGACCTTACTTCTGTCTAACACTTAGATTTTTCTGGAAGTAGTTAGTTTCCCTATAGGTTTGAGTCCGAAGACCATGCAAGACCTTGGTTCTGTCTAACACTTAGATTTTTCTTGAAGTAGTTAGTTTCCCCATAAGTTTGAGTCCCAGGACCATGTAAGACCTTGGTTCTGTCTAACACTTAGATTTTTCTTGAAGTAGTTAGTTTCCCCATAGGTTTGAGTCCGAGGACCATGCAAGACCTTGGTTCTGTCTAGTACTTAAACGGTTGCCAAAAACGCAAAACATATCATCAAAATGGACTTAAAAATTTGAATTAGAGAAATGCCTTTGTTAATAATAATACATTTTCAGGTTATTTACATTCCATGGACGAGGTACAGCTTTTTCATCTAAGTCTTCTAAGTAGTATGCACCTATTCCTGCTACCGCGGTAATTCGGTATGGTTCTTCCCAATTGGTCCCCAACTTTCCCCAGGATGGGTTCTTGGCAGCCCCCACGACTTTCCTCAACACTAAGTCCCCTAGTGCCAATGGCCTCAGTTTCACATTGGCATCATGTCCCTGCTTGAGCTTCTAGTGCTAGTAGGCCAACTGGATCACTACCTTTTCTCTTCGTTCATCGATTAGGTCTAGGCTCTTCCCCAGCAGTCCATCGTTATTACTTGGAGTAAAGGAGCTAGTCCTCAGCGTTGGGAAGCTTGCCTCTAGAGGGATAATAGCCTCGGCTCCATAATTCATGGCAAAGGGTGTCTCTCCTGTTGACCGTCGTGGTGTAGTCCGGTAAGTCCATAAGACGTGTGGCAGCTCCTCTACCCATCTTCCCTTGGCTTCATCTAGTCTCTTCTTAAGCCCATTGACTATGACCTTGTTGACAACCTCGGCCTGCCCATTTCCTTGAGGATAAGCTGTGGTTGAGTACCTATTTGTGATCCCCAGTTCGTAACAATATCTTCTGAAGGCTTTGCTGCCAAATTGGAGTCCATTATCTGAAATGAGGGTTCGAGGGACCTCGAATCGTGTAACAATGTTTCTCTAGATGAATTTCTTAGCATCCGCATCTCTGATGTTAGCCAATGGCTCAGTTTCAACCCATTTGGCGAAGTAATCTGTGCCGACCAACAGATATCTCTTATTTCCGGCCGCTTTGGGAAAAAGGGCCTACAATATCCAGGCCCCACTGGGCGAACGGCCATGGACTGGACAAGGAGTTAAGGACTCCTCCAGACTGATGAATATTTGGGGCAAACCTTTGGCACTGGTCACATTTCTTAACGTACTCAAGGGCTTCCTTCTGCATCCCTGGCCACCAATATCCCTAGGTAAGGGCTCGGTGTGATAGAGATCTTCCCCTTATGTGACTCCCACAGATCCCCTCGTGCAGTTCCTCAAGCAGTAATTCTGCTGCTTCTGGGTGAATACACAGTAAATATGGCCCAGAATAGGAGTGCTTATACAGTTTGTGGTCCTCGGACAACCAGAACCGAGAAGCGTTTCTTCGTATTCTTTCAGCCTCTGGCTTTTCTTCGGGCAAGGTATCATCTTTGAGGAACCTCACTATAGGGTCCATCCAGCTAAGACCCACTCTAACTTCATGGATATGGACCATGCCTTTTGCCACCTCGCTTGCTATATCCAAATTCTTGACAAGGATGGTTTGAGGCAGACCCTTTGCCGAGGAGGTAGCGAGCGTGGCCAATGAATCTGCATAGGTGTTTCCACTTCTGGGGACATGTGACAAGCTGAAAAGATCGAAGTTTGACTGTAAGCGTTTGGCCTGGCTTAAGTATGCTTGCATCCTTGCTTCTTTGGCTTCCAGTTCTCCCTTCACATGGCCCACTACCAGTCTTGAGTCTGAGAACACCTCTACTGCTTTTCCTCCCATTTTCTGCACCATGGCCATTCCTTGTAACAAGGCCTTGTACTCGGCTTCGTTATTCGTGGCTGAGAACCCCAGTCTCAGGGATTTCTCAATGATGGCCTTCTCAGGAGATATTAGGACTAGCCCCACTCCGGATCCTCTTTGATTTGCTGCGCCATCAACGTACACCTTCCAACATGGGGGTCCTGGCATAGAGACTACCCCAACCGATTTTCCATCCATGTTTCGATCCTTGGCTACAATTTCTATTGGTGGTTCAGCGAATTCGGCCATCAAGTCAGCTAGGACGTGGCCCTTTGTAGAGGTCCAAGGCATGTACTTGATGTCAAAAGCTCCCAGGATTGTGTTCCATAAGGCAATCCTCCCAGTATAATTAGCAGTCCGAAGTACGGACTTCAAGGGTAGTTGGGTTAGGACAACCACTGTGTGGGCTTGGAAGTAATGGAGAAGTTTTCACGTAGCATGGACCACAGCTAGTATGGCCTTCTCCAAGGGTAAGTATCTGACCTCAGCTTCATGCAGCAACTTGCTCACGTAATAGACTGGCTTTTGAAGGCCGTTGTCATCCCGTATTAGCACTAAGCTCACCGCATGAAGGGCCACGGCAATATATGTGTATAGGACTTCATCGGCCTCAGGACTGGACATGATAGGGGGCCGAGACAAGTATTCTTTGAGTTGCTGGAAGGCCTCAATACAATCCTCAGACCATTCAAACCCTTTCCACTTGTTGATCAAGAGATAGAACGATCTACATCTATCCGCCGACCTGGAAATGAATCGATTCAGGGCTGCAATCATTCCAGTAAGCTTTTGAACCTCCTTGACGTTTTGCGGTGGTTTTAGATCGTTAATAGCCTTGATCTGGTCAGGATTAACCTCAATTCCCCTATGAGTAATCATGTAGCCTAAAAACTTGCCCGATCCCACGCTAAATGAGCATTTGGAGGCATTTAGGCGCAACTTATGCTTCCTTAAGACACTAAAGGTACTGCCGAGATCTCCTAAATGCTCGGACACTACCTTACTCTTCACCACCATATCATCAACATAGATTTCGATGCTTTTGCCCAACTGCGGCTCGAACATTTTCATCATCATCCTTTGGTAAGTGGACCCTGCGTTCTTCAGACTGAACGACATTACTTTGTAGTGATAGTTCCCAGTAGGTGTCACGAATGCTGTCTTCTCCTGGTCGTTCAGGGCTAGTGGTATTTGATGATAGCCTTGAAAGGCATCTAAGAAGCTCATCCGAGGATGGCCCGCTGTTGCATCCACCAGCTGGTCTATCCGAGGCATGGGGAATGGGTCTTTTGGGCATGCTCTATTTAGGTCCGTGAAGTCTACACAAACCCGCCATTTCCCACTTTTCTTCTTGACTACCACGGTGTTGGCCAACCATTCGGGGTAAAAAACCTCTTTGATAGCCCCTGCACGCTTAAGCTTCTCCACCTCGCCCCTAATCGCATCGGCATGCTCTCTTGAGGGGCGCCGGGGTGGCTGCTTCTTGGGTGTGATGGATGGGTTGACGTTGAGATGGTGACAAATGAAGGCTGGATCAATCTCCGGAGCGTCGCAGGCATCTCATGCAAACACGTCAATATTGCTTTTGAGAAGCTCAATCAACTCCCCCTTCTCTTGGGGAGGCAGTTGAACCCCTACCTGAAAGAACTTCTCCGGGTCACCACCGATGACCACTCTCTCTAGATCTTCACATTTTGCCTCCTCGGCGGCCGTATCAAGGGGCGACACCGGGTCCTTTGATTGCTATAAGTTCATCTCAACAGAGGTCAAAGACTCTGCATCGAGCCGATGTGAAATGGTAGCCACCATACACTGCCTTGCCGTAGACTGGCAACCGCGGATTTCAAGAACTTGGTTTCCCGACGGGAATTTCACTTTCTGATGTAAGGAGGAGGCAACAGCCCCCAAAGTATGGAGCCAGGGCCTACCAACAATGGCTGTATATGGAGAATATGTGTCCACCACGATAAAGTTCACCTCCACTCTCTCTGGGCCGGTCTGGATGGGCAGCCTAATCATGCCTTTTGAAATAACAAGCTTCCCGTCGAAGCTCATCAAAGGAGAGCTGTAGGGCATCAAATCTTCCAGTCTTAAATTCAGCCCCTTGTAAAGGTCGGGATACATTATCTCGGGATACACATGTGTGTTAGTGGTACACCATGCTGATGCCCCAAGGGCTTATGATGATTACTTTACAAGTATAAGTGTTTGTGGAGTGTAAGGGGCAAAAGTTGAGATTCAAGTCTTCAAGAGGGAACTTTACACACATATACACTTAGATTAATACTACAACAAGCTGTTTGATTTATTTGGTGTTGGTTCTGTGGTTTAGGGAAGAAAAAAAAAAAAAATCAACAATTCAAAATTAATTAGCAAACTCACAACAAATCAGCTGAATTTTCATTAATTATTTTAATCATTTAATGCAAATTAAATTTCATAAAAAATACTAAGATAAAATCAAATGATTTATTGTAAGCTTGCTAATTAATTTTGAAATTTTTTATTTTTTCTAAACCGTGGAACCAACAATTTTAATCATTTCACAGCACTGTAGGAGAATATGTTACATATTTCTCAATCTATACAATGAGTTCACTAACACACCAGCCCCATGATACAACAATCTAGCTGCATACATTGTAAGCTCCATCAGTTTGCACTACATCATAGAGCAAAAGCTCCACCAAAGAAACGCTCTTCTTTACCCACAAAACAATCTAAAAAAGGTATCCACTCTATACACATATATCTCTTATATCATATTTGTGTATATACACTCATAAGTCATTTTAGATACACATCTCAAGAGTGGTAATAGTGTAATACTACTTTATACAGACATAGAATATATATGAGTTATAATTAGAATTTAACATCAACATAATATAGCTCATAAGTTAGCTCGTCATGCTATTTGTGTTTCGGATGTTGTAGTGTGGATGGAGGATGTTCCACCACTTTTATTTCCTGTTGTATTGGCTGACATAGTCGGTTTTTCTTAATAAAATAAGTTAAGTTCTTCCTCAAAAAAAAAAAAAAAAAAAAAAAAAAAAAACATAATGGAAAAATAAGTTACAAAGATAATGGGGGTTAATGTGATATTAATTTATTTGTAACAACAATTTGAGTTAAAATGATATAATATTATTTCATAATAAATTTTATAACAACAAAATTATAAATACAATTATTTATTTATTTAATTTTATTAAAATAAACCAACATTTGGTAAGGATAGGGCAACTGGTGAAGATACCATAAGGTGGTGTTTGGTACGGGGAAATCCACATTACTCTTGACATTCAGATTACTAGGAATGTGATGCCTTGCAATCTAGATGCCTAGGAATGTAACTAATCCTATGTTTAATTTAATTGAGAATCTTATTAGATTCCTAGAAATGTGAGATTATAATTGTGGAATACAGAAATTTAAATAAGGTAATAGTGTCACATGTCATACCCATGGCCGAGGAGTCCATGCACTCGGATGGTAAAATTAGAGGGGGGCCACATTGGGGAGGAAGAGCTTCAGAGAAGGGGTTAGTCTTGATGTGATTGGAGGGATGGTAGCTGCCACCACATTTATTGCACCTCACCAAACCCTCTGGCCGCATTTATGTGGAGAAGACCCCTGAACAGTACTGTCTTGGTTGCTGCGACTCATAGAAGACTGGGGAGAGCGTCTGATGGGACAAGCACTCAAGTAGTGGCCTGCATAATCAACAAATGGAGGGTCAGGATCAGCGAAATGAGCATATATAATGTGAGAGATCCTCCAGGGATGGGGGATTGGGAAATCTGTAGAGAAAACACTATAGCAATAAGAACTAAAATTGTATCCAAGTCTAAAAGAACTATATTGAAGAACCACTCTCCTCGGACTTTGCCGAGGAATGATTTCTTTGCATAAAGCCTGTCTTTCTTTGCTTTCTTATTATCTTTAATCCACTGTGTGTGTTGCTTGATCCATTGAAGCCTAGTTTTTAAGCCCACTCTCTACAAATTCATTGTGTTGGGCTCTTTGGGCCTGAATCCCTCGACTTTTTGGGCTTAGGAACCAAAACGCTGCCCTTACAATAATGTTTGGTTTAATCCTAGGAATCTTAACTGAATTATTTGTTTTTCCCATTCTATCCTTAGATTTGTAAATCCAATATAAGTATTATTTTTTAAAAAATCTTCCTCTAAATAAATAATGAAAAACAAAATATAAACTATAAATTATGACAAATTCATTAAAACTATAGTCTAACATTTCAAAATGACAAGTACAATACAAAAATAACTATTTAAATTCTCAAATGCTTTATTCTTAATAATAATTTTTAAAAGAGCTTAATCCATAACAAAACAACCTGACGACGTTTAGGTCTATAAGACCATAGAAGTAGCAATAAAAATAAAAGTAGTTCATCACCCATGCATTTGTGAGCACTTGAATAACATAATCATACCTAATGTCCCTAGGCAATGAGTAAAAATAATCACATTTACGTGTATCAGCCGTAAGCAATTCTCTAGCTTTGATTCCTTCTAATATAGAAAGTCCTTCAATTTTCAATAGCTCATTAAATACTAACATTCTTCTCTCAGCTTCCTCTGACTCAATCTTGAAGCAAGATGCAATGGTGGCCATATGTCCATTAGTTTCTTCATACTTTTTATTTTATTTTTTTATTTTTTTTATTTACACGTGAAACCTAAATAGAACTTTGTTAATGAATATATCAACAGAGTTGTCTATTCTGTTTATGTTGTTTTGGCGAGAAGAGATAAAGACAAAGGAAAAGATATTGATGATTTATTTTATATTTTATCTCAATTCCTTAAATGATAAGGAAAAAGGGTTAAAATTGTCAATTTATAAAAAAATACAATTTCCTTTAAACTTGGGAATCTGGATACTCATCTGTTTTAAAGGGAATCCACATTCCTACTGAATGAGGGTTAAAGGGGGAATCCAGATTCCCCTGGCATCTGATTCTCTAGTGTGATTTGCAACAAAATATTGGAATTTTTAAACATTCCTGCGAATCCTAAAACATTACCCCGTACCAAACTCCACATAAGTGTAAAGGAAAAAGTCTGCCAATGGAAAACAAAGGATAGTGCTAACTATCAAGAAAATATTGATGGATTTGATACATTGAACATGCCAAATGTTGGATCATATTCTTCAATGCTCCCTTACTTGTGTTCATGCGAAACATCATCAAAAAGGCCAAAGAAACAATCTCAAATGCTTGAAGCACAAATTGAAAATTTTCAATTTGGAATTTACAATGTGGCAACAATTATAAAGCAAGGAAATGATATTTCTAAGGAGGGGCTTGCCATCATAGAGAGTGGATTCCCACATTGTTATTTTGAGGAGAAAATATTTATAGAATTGATGAGGATAAATACATGCACTAGATCACCTCCAACTTGATGCTCTCCTAATTCTTATTAAGAATCCAGGAAAAATAGAGTATTTTTTGGTATTCTATCTTATTATAGGCGTAAAATTTTATCATCTAAGATGATGTATGGACCAAATGCTCCTTAGAAGTTGGATAATCTTTTGTTAAAATTTTTGAAAATTCACTTTGGGAAGAAGACTACTAAATGATGTGATGTCAAGGTTTTGAAACTCGGACCGTTCATTGAACAGTAAAAGAGAGAGGTTCAAGGTTTTTGAGGTCGAACCGAGGTTGAACCGGGGTCGAACCGTGATGCTTTCATAATTAATTAAAGCCTAAATATAGATATAAAATTTGTAAAACTAGCAAAATTGACTAATATATCTATATATGTGAGGAAAATTTAATGATTTTCAAGCATATATTTAATAATTAAATAAGAAAGTTAATAAAATAAAATAATAACCATGAAAACATTAAAATTTATGATTAATTTTTGAAGTAAAGTTGAATATCTTGAAGGATTTTAATTATAATTTTTTTTTATTCCTTGTAAGAGATGGATAATTTAATTAAGTAGAATAAAATTGTGTTAAGTTGTTTTTATAAAAAAAAAAAAAAAATTTGCTAAGGGGTTGGACCTCACTGTTCTTGCCACCGGTTCTGCATGAACCGTGTGGTCCAACCCCGGTTTTAGGAGTTTACGGAATTGCCACATATGCCCGGTTCTCTATGCTTAAAAAAATGGATTTCAATCCGGTTCCCGATTTTCCCGGTCCGGTCTGAGTCTGAAAACAGTGTGCGATGTGTGGTAGTAGCAGTTAAATTGCATGGTACTAAAAAATGCAGGAAGTAATTTGCTTACTTTTGAAACGCTTTAACTTTGTATATGGTGGAGTTTATGTAATAGCTAATGAGTTTGTAATTGGTGAATACAATGGAAGATCAGGTTTTATGTACATGAATAGTAAGGATGATGGTTTTCTTTTAATTTGGGACTATCATAACAGATGTGACAAAGAAAGAAGTTGAGATAATAGGTTAAACTAACATATTTCTTTAAATTTAGTTAATCACATTATTTTTATTAGATATAAATTATAAAATGAATGGATAGGGAAAGAAGTTTAAATAATGTAATAATTATGAGGTGTCCTTTTTTATTAATTCTTTTTGTATATGGAGTTTCAATTTAACAAATTCAACTAATCACTTTTTTTTTTTGGTTATAAACAAAAATGGATGAGTGAAGAAAAATAAAATAATATAGTAAGTGTGATTTGTTAAAATTTTATACTTGTCATCTTTTACGAATTTAATTAGTAAGAAGTAATATTTTTTATATAAAAATTAAAAAAAAAAGTTACTTCTTATATACTATGTAATAGGGATATAATAGTAAATTCATACAAATTACATTTTTCATCATTTTATTTTTCTCATGAACCAAACAAAAGATATATATATATATATATATTTATATATATACATTAAATGGTGCTCCTACTTATAGATTTCTAAAATTGGAAAATTACTTCTCTCATAATTTGTTAATATGATAAGTTATGAATGGTGAACTCAACCTACCAATAAAATTAAAAGTATGGAATAGTTGGTGGGCTTAGTTAGTTAACTAATAATGTCTCTTGTGATCGAATAAGAAATACAGTAAAGTCTATAGCAAAAACTAATTAGTGTCTTAGCCAGATAATAAAAGCAATCATTGATTCATTATGGAACAACGTCATATGTTGAAATTCTATTGTATTTAAAAAAAAAAATTTCTCTTTACATTGAGTGCAATATACGAATGGAGAAAAGAACACCCATTTCCCTCCTCCTCTTCACTGTTTGCCAAGTTTTGCAAGTACAAGGACAACTTTGTTAAACTTAAGGGTTTGTTTGGGATCTGCTTATTTTGCTGAAACTGAAATTTTTTTGCTGAAAGTACTGTAAATAAAAGTAAAAGTTAGCTGAAATAGTATAGTGGGATCCATGAATATTACTAAAAAGTGCAGTGTGACCCATGAATAGTAACAAAAATAGGCTGAATAGTAAAATAAGTTGGCAAAAATAATTTTTGCCAAACGAACACTTAACTTGAATATAATTCTTCATTAAGAAAAGGGGGAAAAAAACTAGAATACAATTAAAAAGGGATTACATCAAATGAATCTTTGAGCGCATGATGTTAAGGGTGGCTCGATATTGTTGGTTAAAGAGAACAATTCCAAAGGGGATTTTTTTTATTTAAAATATACTATTATAAAGTTTTACATTTAAAAAATCATTCTTCTTTTCTTTTAAAATGCAAAATTATTCTTCTAAAAAAAAGCAAAATTATTTCTATCTCTCCAAAAATGAAAATTATTAATTAAGTTTATTTATTTAGATTTTACTAATACCTACTTTTCAATTAATAATATAATTAATCTACCTAATTTTCTCGTAATGTAATTCATTTAAGTATGATTTTATCTATTTTAATTTTGAATAACTTATTATTTGCAAGCAAAAATTTCCACAATTTTGGTTTAAAAGTGCCAAATATAGACCAATTTTGACAATTGATTTGGGGAATTAATTCTCGCTCCTACAGCCCATAGATAATTTCATACCTGCCATAAAATGATTAATAAAAGCTCATATGTGAACAATATTTTATCAAATCACTTGTCGTAGTACATTAGGTTCTTCAAACAAATTTAAATATATAGTTGCATTAAATTAATTGTCCTTAAAAAGATAATATTATTTGTGTTTCATTGGCCAATATAATTTTATGTGTTTGAATTTTTATAGAACCTAATTTATTGGATATTTTTATTCCAATATTCATATTATGACAAAATTTAATATTGTTTTAATAAAAATTATTTAAATTGATATTATGTTGATAATATTCAGGTATCTAGCAGCTTTTTTAATTCAAGTTTTGAAAATAGGATTTTAGTGCATTTCCATTCGATGCTCTAAAACTTGTTTTTAGTTATTTTGCATTTTATTGTAGCACCAACTGCTTAGAAAAAAGAAAAAAAAAAAAACACACCTAGTGCTAGATTTTTTGCGTTTTGCTAACATTATAGATGTTTATTGTAGTAATATCTGTATCTTAATTAAATATTATTATTTTATTCCACCCCTATTTATTTTTAATCTTACTAAAAGAATTAAGTATGAGAAGTTGAATGTATTATTAAAATAGTACTGTAAAGAAAAAAAAGAATTTTAAATAGCAAGGTAATAGAGTATGAGATGTATGATTAATAATGTATTACAGTATTAAACTAATGTAAAATAAATAAAATAGATTTTTGGTGATGAAAAATATTTTTTTTAATTAATTAATTAATTTTTTGCATTTCTGGATGTGAATAATGATTTAAAAAAATACGCTAGATTTTGATTTTGAAATAATTTCAAAGTAGTGTGAATTAAATAATAAATATTAAAAATATATTATTTAGCAAAATTTACCTTTATAGGTATAATACTCGACTACGTTTCAGCAAAAAAAAAAAAAAAAACCTGGACTACGTGTCAATCTCTCTCTTTCTTTGTCAGAGCTCAGGGTAACTTGTATACTAAGCTGAGCAGAAGACTTGTAGGGAAAGTTTCAAGTCAAATGCAATATATATATATACATATACGAACAATTCTAGGACATTATAGATGGCTCTCGCTCCTAGCTCAGTCCTAAATCTCTTCTTCCTCTTATTAAAATCTGTGTTTGTTTTTATATTTTTCTCTTCTTATTAATGAAAGTTGAAGTTATTGAAAAATGACAAGCATTAAAGGAATGGAATCGATGCCAGTGGGATTCAGATTCCACCCAACCGATGAAGAACTCGTGGGTCACTATCTCAGGCTCAAAATGGAAGGCAATGACTCCCAATTCCATGTCATCCCTGAAGTTAATGTGTGCAAGTGGGAGCCTTCGGATTTACCTAGTATGTACTGCATTATCTTACTGACCCAAGTGCCAAAAATTTAATTTTAATTTTTTAAAACAGTTTTCTCTTACTTCAATTCCAAGAATTAATTGGTTTGCAATCTATTTTGTTCTTGTCCATGATCAATAGTTAGTTTTCATACTTTATTATATTCAATTCTTAGTAACCATTCATTGAAGTTGAGAGATTTTGCATGAAGTGTTTCCAACAGAGACGTTGAGAAAAAAAGAAAAAGAAGAAAAAAAAAAGGGTGTTTTTGTAATGAAGGGTCTTGCTTGTTTCATGGTTGGGCAGAGTTCTCAGTGATCAAGTCAGATGATCAAGAATGGTTCTTCTTTAGTCCCCGGGATTACAAGAGCTCCAACAGTAACAGAACGAACAGGGCTACCAAATCCGGGTACTGGAAAGTCACAGGTAAAGATAGGAAGATCAAAGCTAAAGGCACCGACAATGTGATTGGTACAAAGAAGACTCTAGTGTTCCATAGAGGTCGTGTTCGTGATGGGGTCAGGACCAGCTGGGTTATGCACGAGTATCGACCAACAGTAACTCTTCCTCGCCAGGTTGGTGGTGTTCATGTTAATGCTCTTAATTTGGTACACACATGAACATGATGTTAAATTATTCATTTTATTGGGATTATGATAGGTACTTTCCTTGTTTTACATGTTTTACTGTGTGTGCAATTAGAAGATTACTATGTATTTAAGATAATTGGTAACAGAGTTTTCTTGTTGCGAGTTGATGGGTTTTATTATAAGGGGGTCAAAACCATATTTGGTCCATAAAGTTTGTCCAATCTTCCCATTCCATTGTTATACTGTTCTATAAAAAATGTAAAATGTTTCAATTTGTCCCTTACACTACAGAGCATGTTTATGATAAAAAACGGGAAAAAAAGTTGACTTAAAAAATATAAGTGAGCTGCACAAATGGATAAAAAGTGAGCAGTTGGTTGGGACGAAACTATGTTGGGATTAAAGGGCTAATCCCCTTTGATAGGCTAAGAATATATTGATCGCTTGTGATAAATTAACCAATTAATTAGTCAAGTGAATTAATTAAATTAATTAACATGCAATACGCATGGTAGCACAAACAAATCACCAACTAAGTTAATATGTAGCGGAAAATAAAGTTGATACGGTGATTTGTTTATGAATGAGGAAAACTTACACGGCAAAAACTCCACCGGGTGATTTTAAGGTCACCACTCCCGAAATATTATTTCAACAAGCGGTTACAAGTAAAGGAATTCCAGTACCTTATACCAACCTATAGTTGAATCCTTACCCCAATACCCAATTGGACTTGTTCTATAGTGACAATCTCTCCTTTCAATGCACGGCTCCCAGTACGTGACTAATCAATCGATGCACGGATCCCAGTACGCGGCTTACATACCAACTTGAGAAAGATGTTGGTTGCAAAGTTCTTCAGTTCATCAACACGATGAAGATCATGAAGCTCATTGGTTACAAAATCCTACGGTGTATAAACACAGCAGCTTCTTGAAGAGAAAGATGAACTAGGGAAAATTGTCTCCGGTTCACAATATGCTTGTGAAAAACTTTTGCATTGATGTGCATCCGCTGTGACGGCCTTTAAAACAATCCTTATATATGTTTAGGGTTGTGAGAAAAGAAAGCCCAAATGTGTAAACACAGATTGGAGTAAAATAAGATCTGAAAAACTGATTTTCTTAAATCTCGATTGATAGGGTATCTATCAAGCAGCTGTCGAGTATCGGGCTAAACTGCCTTTTAAACTTCAATAGATGCTATTTGTCGAGCTAGCTGTCGAGTTTTAAAATCCAACACTTCTTCACTTGTTTCTTGGACAGACTTGCATGGTTTTAACACTTGAACTTGAAATCTTGTTCCTTGAAGCATTAAACATATCCTAGATCTACTCAATTACAAGTAAAATGCGTTTTGTCAAAGAATTAGCTAATTCTGTATTGACATATGTTCCTAACATGATTCATATATATCCTAACAATCTCCCTCTTTGGCAATCCGTGACAAAACCACAACAAACAAATGAACATATAAGAGAAGTCATAAATCACTCAACTCATATTCACTTGTTGAATACAATAAAATATATCTTAACACAAATTCTTGAAAAACTTTGCAAGAAGAGAGTTCATGGCAAGAAAGACTTTGACAACCTATATTTCTGAAACACTTTAAACAAAACTCATCACGGCATCTTAGTGTGAAACAGAAATAAAAGATTGCATACAATATATAAGAAGCATGTGCATAAAAAGAGAAAAGAAATAACACATGTAGAGATAGGTGAAAGAACTGTAATAACAACCTTATCATATATATATCATAAGTACAAAGTTTGTTATCACAAAGTAAAAACAATGTATTTATAAAAAAAGAAAAGAAAAAAAATACATAAGTCTTCACTACATCCCTAAAAAAAAACAACACTCCCCCTATCACAAAAATGTTCTATGCTAACTCTCCACTAAATACATGACTACTCTCATCCCAAAACTACTTCCCCTTTTTGTCACGAATGACAAAGGGTAAGTAAATCAAGCAATTATGTCATCATCACTGGAAGAGCTAGCATTCTCATCCTCATCATCATCATCATCATCGTCGTCGTCGTTGGAGTCACCATCATCGTCCTTGTCCTCAAATGCCTCTAGAGAAGGAGAGGGAGACTCTAGAAGCCACAAAGGCGAGCCTGCCGTTGAGAAATACGGCCGACACGGGTGTTCACCTGACATAACTCATCACTTAGTGTGTCAATGTGAGCATCCATGCGCTGCAGCTGCACCATGACCGCCTCAAGGGTCACACCACCTGTCGATGAAGAAGGAGCGGATGTGGAAGGAGCAGAAGAAGCCGGAGGAGTCGCTGTCTCTGTCCGTGGCCGCTTTGGTCGAAGTTGGGCCTCGCTCCGTCTAACGGTCGTAGTGTCTATGGCACACATAGGAGAGAAGTGTGTAGACTCTGGATAGGAGACAGAAAAGTGGCGGAGAATCCGCGTGATAGCCAAAGGAAAAATGAGTTTATTATGGGTCGCCGTATCCCTATAGACATCTATGAGGGAAAGAATGAAGTGAGAAGGAAAGTCAATAGAGAGTCCATCAAGGAGGGACAATAAAAATCGAGCACAAGACTCTGTGATAGAGTTATAGTAAGACAAAGGATGGAGAACGAATGTCATCACTATGTTAAGAAATCTCAGACCTTTTGCAAAACCCGAGCAAGGGGTGTTTTGACTGTCACCTCAAGATGAGGGTGTTTCACAAAAGTGAGACGAGAGCTCGTCTTTAGACACAATTCTCAGACGCTCACAACCGGGGTAGTTAGCAAACTCTACCCTCGGAACATGTAGCACCTCGGATATAAGATCCGGAGTGATTACAATGCGCGTACCTCGAACGCGAGTGATAAAATAAGGTACTGTATAATCGAATCCATGCATATTGGAGTAAAACTCTTATATGATAACGGAGAGACAAGTAACCGGGATGCCACACAATGACTCCCAACCCCTACCGTAGATGACAGTGGGAAGGTCAGTATTGGAAAAATCCGATAGAATGACTTGGCGTTCCGAATGAATGCCTCGTCGTGAAAAGTTCTCCGAAAAGTCCTTACGGGCTTTATCATCACGGAACCGGACGTGAGATGGAGTAGAATCAGAGGAGGGAGAAGAAGAAGATGCCCCAGAACGAAGAGGGTTCCGGGAAGGAGTAGATTTTTGTTTAGGTGCCATAGAGCAACTAATCGAGAAAGAGAGAGAGAGAGAGACATGCAGAAAAGCACTAAATAATTTAATGTCTATATGATAGAAACAATTTGATACGTATGCATGAAAAATGCATAAACATGTGACATGCAATAGTAAAAATATCATGGGCTCAGCCCAATCCGATCCTATCAGCACACAACATTTTAACATAGTAATCACACATCTAAAATGCATGAACATTGTTAAAAATGCAAATGTGATGCAAAACATGAACATTTAGGATCATTTACGCAAAACTCATCCAAAAAATTTCACCAAAAACTTCATCAATTTTGAAAAACCCCAAAAATTCTTTAAAAACCCAAAAACCTAGGTCTAATGCGTGAAATGCAAGAAGAATGAAGGATTAAGGACCCTTACCAGAGAAGAAAAGCTTTATCTAGGCCGAAAAACACTTGGGAATGAGGTTTAGAGTGAGAGAGAAGTGTTTGGGAAGGTGAGAAGTCAGAAAGGATCGAGAGAGATTGAGAAAAATGAAATGGAAATCGCGCTGACCCTTTATATAGAAATCCCAGTTGCTCGATGGATCGAGAAGTGTTGAGAGCTATCAAGAATTAAAATAGCCAGAAGGAGCTATCGAGAAGCTGTCGAGAGGTGTTCACAGCAAAGTGACCTCGATGGATCGAGAAGCTATTGAGAATCTATCGAGCATACAGAAACTTTCTTGATGAATCGAGAAGCTGTCGAGAAGCTATTGAGCCAGATTTGAAAAACCTTGATGGATCGAAATTGCGATAACAGCTATCGAGAAATGAAGCTCAAGAGGCTTGATAGATAGCCTAGCTGTCGGAGGTATCAAGAAGCTGTCGAGATTGCTTAAAAACAGTTTTTCAAAGAAGAGAAAAACACAGATATGAATGCAATCAAACATGCTACTCAACCAAAAATCCAAACAATATTTTAAGCTCTCAAAAACATCTACCATCAAGAAAAATGTGAAGAATTTAGATCCAAAAACACACACACACACTAAACAAATCTAACCAATTTTATATTTCAAAAACAAGTCAAGACAGTTTAGTGAGCATATATTAACACATGTATTCCTTGTGATGGCCAAATCACATTGTACCTGTACATGTATCAAGAGTAGCAAAGAATATTGCGTGTTGTGTATGAAAAACATCACAAGATTGCATAAGTGTCTACATGTTATGACGATTTGAGATATGAGAAAATCACTTTAACTCACACACAATCATAACTGCTTGATGGGGACTATCACCTTCGAGGTACATCCTATAACTCCCACATCTTCTAGAAGACACGCTTGTAATCATATATAAAGCATTTTGATTCTTTTTGCTTTTATTTTTCTTTTAAGCAAACCATGCATCGGCATATAAGAGAAAAAAAAGAAATACCCAATTATGTTAAGCTTTTGACATTACACTTTTGCTATGCCGAAGCATGCAGATGTCATTTCATGATTGGCGGGCAACAGTGATGAGATGGTTATTTATGCCTTTCTCTTAGGATTTTCTAGTCATTCTCGTAAAAAAGAGTGATACGAGTATTAAGTACATAAAATTACTTAATCTTACTCATTACAAACACGAGCCACAAAGCTCACTTGCTTAGTTGTGCATAGAGATGCTCATCCAAGCTACAAAAGATACAAAATTTAGAAAACGTTGTTTCAATGGCCATCCAAGGTATACAAGTACCATTGTACACAAAACACACACTGTTTTTGTATTTTTCTGATTTTTTCAATTTTTTTTTTGTTTTATGAAAAACAAAATAAAGAAAAACTAAAAATAAACAAATAAAAACATGTTAAACAAAGTAAAGCATAAATTAGACTGACTCAAAACAAGAAAGCAAAACATACAAGTAATGCATACTCAAAAACAAGAAGGGGGGAGAGAGAAAAAGTGATTAAATCACTTGGAGCATTTTTCCTTCCACACCTTGGAAGAACCTTTCCATTTTTCAAACCCTTGATCCGGCGTTGAGGGGGAAGAATTGAAACTGTTTAAGTTTGAAAGGAACATGAGGGCTTTAAGTAGATCTCCAAGAGGAGCAAAAAAGGATGGAAACTGATTCTGGTTTCCCGATGAGATCGTACTATTGCTCTGTTGAGTGGCTAACCACTTATAGCAATTAGGTCGAGTATGTCTAGTTGTTCCACAGTGATGATAGAGATGCTACTTCTTCTGTTTAGGCTTTTGAGTATTTCCCTTCTTAGCCCTAGGGTTTTTAGTTTCTTTCTTATCCAGCTTAAGGGGTGCACATAAGATAAATTTACCATTGTTTATGTTCTCACTAGCTAACACATTTTTCACATCATTGTTCTCAGATTCAACATTATTAGTAGGAGAAACAAAAACAGTAGTATTAGTAGAAACAATACTAGGAGAAGAGAAATTATACCCTAAACCGGTTCGATCGGAAGTAGATTTCTGAAGACTAAGCATCTCGTCAAACTTTGTACTTGAAGTCCTTTCTAGTTGAGCTCTGACTTAAAACAACTCTGCCTCAAGCTTCTTGGTCTTCTCAGTTAAGAAATTATTCTCAAATCTCAGTGCTCCAATGGTCTAATTGGCTTCATCAAACTTCGTGGAGATTTTTTCTCGTTCAAGCTCCACTTTACTGAGCTTCTTGGTGGCCAACCTATACAACTTCTCATACTTTTCTAAGATCTTGTATAATTTTGCATAAGCTGTGTGGATGTCATCTTGTTCATCCATCTTCTCAAATTTAGACTCCAACAAGTCCTCTTCTTCATCCTCTTCTTCATCCACATCTTCTACAATCCCCCCAGCAGGATTTACAGTGGCAGTGAAGGCATTTAGGATTCCATCATCCTCATTATCAGAATCATTCTCAAGCTTGGTGTCATTCAAAATAGCAGTAAGTGCCTTGCTCTTCCCAATGGTCTTGAGATACGTTGGGCACTTTTGTTTCATGTGACCGAAGCCTTGACACTTAAAACACTTTGGTCTTGAAGGAACAGTGTAATGACCGCCATCCCTAGCATCCTTCTTTCCTTTGTCTTGGTTCTTGAACTGAGACGAATTGGACTACTTGCGGTCTTTGTCAAATCCTTTGGCATTGGCATTGGTCTTGAGATACGTTGGACACTTTTGTTTCATGTGACCGAAGCCTTGACACTCAAAGCACTTTGGTCCTGAGGAAACAGTGTACTGACCGCCATCCCTAGCATCCTTCTTTCCTTTGTATTGGTTCTTGAACTGAGACGAACTGGACTACTTGCGGTCTTTGTCAAATCCTTTGGCATTGACATTCTTCATAAACTTTTTGAACTGCCTGGTGATATAGGATTTCATTTTAGAATCTTCATTGTCTAAAGACTCATCAGTGTCACTGCTCTTAGCCTTTAATGCCATGCTCTTGCCTTTACTAGCTTTCCCAATCCTTGTTAAACCCAACTCATAGGTCTGCAGATTGCTAACCAGCTCTGTCAAAGGAATTTGGTCAATGTCCTTTGATTCCTCAATGACAGTGATCTTGGCATGGAATCTCTCTAGAAGAGATCTGAACACCTTCCTAACAATCTTGGGTTCGGAAATGGTTTTCCCAAGATTAAACGCAGAGTTCACTATGTCCTTCAACATGACATAGAACTCATCAAAAGACTCATCCTCCTCCATCTTAATCTCTTCAAAGCTCGTAGTAAGCCTTTGAAGCTTTAAATCATTGACAGCCTTCGTTCCTTCATAGGTTGTCTGGAGGATGGTCCATACTTTCTTTGCAGTTTCAGTAGAGGATATCTTCTTGAACTCCTCATTCGTGACTGCACTGAATAAAGCGCATTCAATGCACTGCTGTTAAAATTAGCCGCCTTGATCTTAGCATCATCCCAGTCAGCCGGCGCTTTCTTTGGCTTGGTCCAGCCTATCTCCACAGCTTGCCACACTTTTTCATCTAACGACTGCAAGAAAGCTCTCATGCGTACTTTCCAGTATGCATAGTTAGTGTCATCAAATAAAGGAGGTATAATAAGAGACTGTCCTCTATCCATAACAAATAGGGGTCAATGGATCACACAACAAAGATTAAAACCTAATTAGAGTGTGCCTGCTCTGATACTACTTGATAAGCCAAGAATGTATTGACCCCTTGTGATAAATTAACCAATTAATTAGCCAAGTGAATTAATTAAGTTAATTAACTTGCAATACGCGTGCTAGCACAAACAAATTACCAACTAAGTTAATATGCAGTGAAAAATAAAGTTGATACGGTGATTTGTTTACGAATGGGGAAACCTACACGGCAAAAACCCCACCGGGTGATTTTAAGGTCACCACTCCCGAGAATTCACTATTATCACAACAAATGATTACAAGTAAACGAATTACAGTACCTTATACCAACCTACAGTTGAACATTTACCCCAATACCCAATTAGACTTGTTATGTAGTGATAATCTCTCCTTTCAATGCACGGCTCCCAGTACGTGACTAACCAATCGATGTGCGGATCCCAGTACGCAGCTTACACACCAACTTGAGAAAGATGTTGGCTGCAAAGTTCTTCAGTTCATCAACACGATGAAGATCACGAAGCTCCTTGGTTACAAAACCCTACGGTGTACAAACACAGCAGCTTCTTGAAGAGAAAGATGAACTAGGGCAAATTGTCTCCGGTTCACAATATGCTTGTGAAAAACTTTTGCATTGATGTGCATCCGTTGTGACGGCCCTTAAAACAATCTTTATATATGTTTAGGGTTGTGAGAAAAGAAAGCCCAAACATGTATACACGGATTGAAGTGAAATCAGATCTGAAAAACTAATTTTCTTAAATCTCGATAGATAGGGTATCTATCGAGCAGCTGTCGAGCATCGGGCTAAACTGCCTTTTAAACCTCGATAGATGCTATCTGTTGAGCTAACTGTCGAGATTTAAAATCCAGCACTTCTTCACTTGTTTCTAGGATAGACTTGCATGACTTTAACACTTGAAATTGAAACCTTATTCCTTGAAGCATTAAACACATCCTAGATCTACCAAATTACAAGTAAAATGCGTTTTGTCAAAGGATTAGCCAATTCTATATTGACACATGTTCTTATCATGATTCACATATGTCTTAACACCCTTCCCCTAAGAAAAAATTTAATCGTGTTAAGTAAATTATATCTATTATTTATCAAAATTTTATTAGAGTTTAACCCGGCAAAAAATATGAATTGACCCCAAAAAAATAAGCTAGTCTTCGTTTTTTTTTTACACTCGTAAGAAGTTTAGAAAATATAATAGTATTTCATTACAAAAACAATAAGATTATAAAAGCCCCACTCAAATTCATTATTTCATTGTCAAATAAAGTACCTAGTTGATTATTACGTTCGAAACTTTAGAGACCAGATTATAAAAATGGATAAACTTCAGGGGCCAAATGTGGTGTTTGACCATATAAGTTCCATTATAAAGCTAATTGGTGAAATTTTATTTTTCACCTCACGTACTTTTAAGTTATAATCACATTCATAGATTTGGTTTTGGATGATTGTTGTGCATTACCATAAACTTCATGGCCTTTTTTCTAAGATGTTCATCATTATTGTTCACAACAAGGGATTCTGAATTTCATTGTTTGTATCCATAGAAACTAACATTTCTTAAACAGAAAGTATATTACTACTACTTGATGGACACCTATGTCATCCTAGACTGTGATTGATGTGATTAGAAGAATTTAGGTATATGCTTCTGATTTAGATGTTTGAAATTTGTGTTCTTGTTTTTTCTGAAACTTTTGTTATCTACTACCACAAAGTAATATCAGTTCATTCACTTGTGCAGAGAGCCTTTGTCCTCTGTCGCTTAAAGAAAAAAATGGATGAGAAAACTAAAGTGACAACCTGCGACGAAGGTGAAGAAAGCAGCTATGTTGCTTCTGATTTTGAAAATCCAGTGCCAGAGGATACAAATCCAGAGGTAAAAAGGAGCATGCAATAAAAATTTTTAATCTCAACTACTTTATATGGACCATGAGAAGCAAATTTGGAACTGATGTCTGCTTGTTTGCGATTCTTTATTCAGGTATATGATCACACAGAAGAAGACTTGGAATCAGTCCTACAGCTGCTGCAGCAGCCGCAGAATTATGATGCGTCTTCCTCACAGCTTCCATTATACAATCAGCAGGAACCCTCTTTCATGGATTCCACATTTACCAACGGCCATAATGAAGTGCAATTTCAGTCTGATCATAATGAACATGGAGAGGATCAAACAAAGTTTGTCCATTCACTTTTTGTTGACCAGGATGAGTACTCCTATGAAGAAATACTGCACTTCAGTGACACGGACACTGACACAGCCCAAGCACGGGTAAAAAGCATATATTCTCCAACAGCTATTGGAGAATCTCATATAGCTAATGAACTTTAAATCTCTATATCAGAATATTACCAGGAACATTGTAATAATATGAATAAGTAATGCAGAAAGAATAGGAGGTTGACTCGTGCAAAACGTCAAAGAGCTCAAAATTTTCATTCCATATGAGTGAACCACCTATTCTCTCTGCATTACTGGCACTGTAGGCTTTCACAACTTCTGCTTTTGGACCTTGTTGTTTAGGAAACTTGGGAAATTAACTTGTCCACTCATTTCTATATGTTACAGTGTGACCACTTTCTGGGAATTTCAACATTGTTTAATGAACATGTTGCTCATAAAGAATACAGGCAAATGTCTATGGTTCAAAGTGGAACTGTTTCCTCTTCTAACCATTGCCAATACAGAGAAGAAACAAATGGTTTCCTTCATGATGATTTCTTGGGACCTGATGCTCCCTCTGTCAGTCCAGCGGCAGATGTACCTAAATTCATATGTTCCATTTCAAGAGTTAGTTCTGAATCTAGTCTAGAATCTCCTCTCAAGATAAGAGCCTCCAAACCTAAAAATCACCGAAGATCCCACCGTGTCGTAGGACAAACAGCTGCTCGGAGAAGATTCCAATTGAAGCGTAGCAGTTCAATTAAAGCAGTATCATCCCAAGAAGAGGTGAGAGAATCAAGCTGCTGCACATCACATCATGAATAGATTCTGTCTGTCTCTAATGAGACGTTCTTAAATGGGAAGGTAGCAAAATTTGTTTCAGGTTGCTTATATGCTAGCTGTTATATTTGGACTCTATATGAATTTCTTTTGCAGGCCAAAGGGTGCTTCAGGACACAGTATTACTGTTGATCTGCCTAAGGAAAAAACCTTTACTGAGTCTAACAAAGAGCAGAAAATTGCTCAAGGCAAAATAAATCCTGAAATCAACAAGAGATGGGTCAGCTAGCAGTGATCCGAAGGGTTATCTCATTTTCCAAGAGACATCTCTACTAGGCAATGAATCTAGTCCACTCTTAGTGTATTTTGTCTATATACTGATAGGTATATTTTTGTTTGTGGTCTTTATTCGGGAAATGGTGTCATATGGGAAATTGGTGCTAGCTTCAAAAAAAGAAAAAAATCATAGTCAATTTCACATGAAGAATGCTACTTCTATTTTTTTTTGAATAAGGAAATAGCATTCTTCTAGTGAAACTGACTTTAAGAATATTGTTTTTATGAAGTTAGCACCAATTTCACATGAAGAATTTCTTATTACTGGGTATGTTTCCACATTTCATCAAAACACTTGTAGTGCCAGATGTGGGTATAGAGTGTTTCAGTTTTAATTATTCGGATATCTGTTATCATATTTTTAAAAATGTGATTTGAAGATATTGTGAACATTATTAATGTTGAATGGAGAACATAATGTATGTTTTTATTTTTTTATAAATATTTTATTATATTGACAAGTTGAACACGTGAAATCCCTGGTCAGTTGTCAATGTAACCGGAAAACCTACAAAATTGCAATAATGGGGTTAGAGAGGCTCGAACTCGCGACCTCAGAATAACTCAACGAAGCTATGAGACCTACGCGCTATCCAACTGCGCTACCACCCCTTGTTGTCACTACGTTATTTCAATGATCATACTTGTGATGACAAGAGCGATTATGGTGTGGTTTGGATTGGGCGTCTACGTTTAAAGTTTGCGTTTTCTGACCCTTTTTTTTTTTTCTTTTTTTTTTTTTTTTTTTTTTCAGCCACACTGTTTGACCAAGTCAACCGTGAACAGTGCACGGATGCACTGTTCACGATCCCACAAATTCCACTTTTCAGCAACTTTTTCATTAAAAATGGGTCTCACGGTACTATTCACACATTTAAAATTATTTCGTTATAGTGTTTTCAGTTTCAGCAAAAATAAGTTCAATCCAAACGAACCTGCACGTTAGAACTTCGAAGACTAATAACTTTTGTTTCGTTTTGATTGTATCAGGGCTCATGCAAAAAGATTCTTTTTCATTTAAATCCTCCCATTCCAATTCCTTCGAAAAGATCCCTTTTCATTTAGTTGGAGGGGTGAAAAGTGTGGGATAGAAAATGATGGGAGGTTAGAAAAGTGGGAGGATAGAAAATATTTTAATTTTTCTCATTTTTGTTTGGTTGGAAGTGAAAAAGCAGAGGGATGGAAAATATGAATTTGTATAAATTTACTCATATATCATTGTTAAAAAATGATGCCCAATTAAAACAAAAAAGTGACAATCAACAAAAAAAAAAAAAAATGCAATCACCCAAATTTATTAAAAAAATAAAAATTATGTCCAGAAAAAAAAATTATGTCTAGTTAAAAAAAAAGTGAAAGGAAAAACAAAACAAAGCACCACGCCAAAGCCCTAGGAAATTAAAAGAAAAAAAGAGAGGCAATATCTCAAGAAAGTAAAAAAAAAAAAAAAATAAATAAAAAGAGAAAAGAAGAGAAGAGGCAAACGCCTAGTAAAGCAAAAGGCTAAAAAAGAAAAAAAGAAAAAAGAAAAAGAAGAACCAATTTGCACATGGGCATTTTTGTCATTCATTCATCAGATTTTTCCCACCAAATTTTCTTCTCATTTTAGAGAGAAAACTATCTGGTAAGTCCGAGGAGAAAACACCTAAGCTCTACTTTTTTTTTTTTTTAAGAGAAAAACCCAAGCTCCACTTAGTAATTAATATATTTATAGAAAATTTAAGGGTAAAATACACAAATATCCCCTTTGAACTTTAAGTCAAATCAAACCAAAAATTATTCCAATTTGAAGTTTTTAATCCCTAAACTTAGAGAAATGATCAAATTAGTCATTAATCATTATGTTAGATTTTGGTTAGTTAAATGGATGAAATATGTTATCACATGTCGTGCACGATAGTATGACAAGTATGTCAATAAAAAATTATCTTAAAATTAAAAAGTAATAAAAAAAATTTCTAATATTTTATAATAAAAAGTTTTAACAAAATTTATTTTAAATTTCATTTTCTTTAAATTTTTACTTTTCTCCTATTATTTTCTTACGATGAGAAATGCAAGAGATACAACACTTTCACAATAATTTCATAACAAATCTTATGTAACGAATTATAAGTGGTAGGTAGAAAAATGATGTCAGTGATGAGCTCAAATAAGAATCAGTAACAAATTACCACATAAAATTTGTTGTGAAATTTTTTGTAGATGTAGCAACCAATGCCTTTATTTTGCTAAATACAGGGCAAGAAATAAGTCACGCTTGAATCGATGCCATGACATGGTACTCATTTTGAGAGTTTTGCACCCTATCTCTAGCCAGACATGTAGGGCTATATACAAGCTGAGTCTTAAATGTTTGTGACTGTTTATTTAAATTTATTTGGACACAAGTCGAGCTCAAGCTTATAAAACAAACTAGATTATATGTTCAAACTTAGTTCACTTTATTTCCTCTCCCAAAAAAAAAAAAGTTTACTTTATTTTTTTCCTTTATACAGTAAACATCATGACTATTTTTATTTTTATTTTTATCCTTTCACAAATCTATGTTAATAATTAATAAATAAATTATAGTTGAAATTATATTATTAGAGTTACTTTAAATAGAATGATTTTCTTTTATGAACTTGTAAACATTAAACTTAGTAACCTTGTATTGTTAAAAGTTATATGATTTTCACAGCAAAACAAACTATTTATATTATCAATAAATTATTAATACTAATTTAATATCTTAGGAATTTTTGAGAAAAAATATCTTAGGAACTTATTTATAATTGTACACAACTATCAAGTGTAAATAAATATATTTTCTTTATATGTTTACACATAAATGTACAATATATATAGTTAAATCGAGTTAATCAAGTTTTATATTATTATGTTTGAGTCTGGCTCCTTTAAATTGATCCTAAACTTAGGTTTAAGTTTGATTTATTTACTAAGTAAATGAATATAAATAAATTTTTTTCTAAAACCAAATACGAGTTGTTTATAGATAGCTCAATTCAATTAGAGCTATATGTACGTTCTCCCTAGCCCTAATCATGGTAGATTGTTGAAATCTTGGGACAAACTGGAAATGTCCTATATATACAGTCATCTCGAAATACTGGAAAGGTTTGAGAAAAAAAGAAAAAAAGAAAACCAATAAGCACTTGTGATTAATAGATACCATCCATGTGAGTACTGACTTTGGTGTAATCAAATAGTAAAGCGAAACTAATGACTTAAAATTTCTGAAGCATTAAATTTTAATTTTCACTTTAAATTTAAGGGATGAAAATCAAAATTTAAAAACAAAAAGTGTATATTTAAAAAATAATTAAAAAAATAAAAAAGGGAAAAAGGAAGTAAAGGAAAGGAAACCCTTACAGGAGAAGGAAGCGATTGCATTGGACAAGGCTAGCTTTTCATTCTCATTGGGGAGTGGAATCTTTGCCTTTATTGTTTTCATTGATCATACTAACAAATTTGATCAGAGAGTTGCAGAAGGGCAGAGCAGAGCAGAGATCAAAGCAATGGGAGTGGTCGAGAGAGAGAGTCTAAAACCTGGGGATCATATATACTCCTGGCGACTCGCCTATGCCTACTCCCACCACGGTGCCCTTTCCATTTCTTCCTCTTTTACTTTCTCTAAGTAATTACTCCTGCATTTGCTTTACTCCTTCATAATAGGATCTGTTTTTCTCATTTTTCTCGTTTATTTTGTTTTGTCAACCCTGATCACAAATTTTGATGGAAATTTTACTACTGTTTCTGAAACTGGAGTTACATTTGTGGGACATACCTCTCCACTGTTTCAGGAAACACAATCCAAAAAAAAAAAAAAAAAAAAACAAATAACGTTTAGGAAAATGTTATATCTACAACATTTTCACAACAAATTTTACGTGGGAGGTTGTTACGAATTGTTAATGGTGGGATAGAAAAGTAATTTCAGTGATAAGCTCAAATTTGAACCAATAATAACTAACTGCCTCTGATTTGTTGTGAAAATGTTGTGGACGTAGTATCTCTCGTTTATATGGCTCTATTAAATTAGGTGCAGATTTTTTGAAAAAAAAAATTTATTTTATTTATAATGACAAATTTAAGTATTGAAATTTTAAATTTTGTTGTTTTTTCAAAATATGATTTTAGTGCAAGATGTGATATAACTGAAATCGTGTTTTGGATACATGATTTCAATGCAAAATTTAAAGAAAGACTATTCTCTCAAAGAATTTTACCACAATACTATTTTTAATAATTTATTATATTTTCCAACAAAAGCCCAATTAGATGCTACATTTTCAATGTGTCCTACGTCTTTTTCACTTGGAAATGCTTTTGTGTATCTTGAAATGGTAAATATGTATTTCTTTTAATAATCTTGTAATGGACCTAATGATATTAAGGGCTCTTGGAATTGGCCTCAAATTAACATTTTAGTAGGACTATAGTTGAACTGTTGGGGTTGATTAAAATGCTGAAATCCTAATCAATGCTTAATTACCTTTATCTAGTCATACCAGTAGAGCAGTAATTTGAAAAACAGAAGGGTTATACACTTATACTAGCAGTTAAAGGGTTCTTTGTGTTTGATTGAATGAACGCAATCGTCTATTCTTGGAAATTGTTTTTACAGCAAGAGTTGATTTCTTTTTTGAGATGAACGATAGAGCAAGAGTTGATTTCTAGTTTGCTTGATGTATGTGTATATTACAATTTTAGTTATTTCAAGTAAAAACAGCTAGATTCTACTTTGTAACAACAGGGATATATGTCGATGCGGGAAATGTTATCCACTTTACTCGGGGAGAAGGCCAGGAAATTGGTACAGGAACTGGGTTAGACCACATCATTGGGAGCTCATTACCTCAACATCCTTTGGACGATCCATGCCTAATATGTGGTGATGAATCAAGGAGTGATGGAGTCATCTCTTCTTGTATAGATTGTTTTCTTTCAGGTGGAGATCTCTACCGCTATGAGTATGGTGTCACACCAGCTTTCTTTCTTGCCAAAGCTCGTGGAGGTACCTGCACTATTGCTTCATCTGAGTCAGAAGAAGAAGTTATTCATCGTGCCTTTTATTTCCTCAGGAAGGGCTTTGGTGTCTATAACGTTATGAAGAACAACTGTGAAGACTTTGCATTATGCTGCAAAACAGGCTTGAAAGTGATTCCTACTGTTAACGTGGGCCACAGTGGGCAGGCAACATCCTTTCAAGCTGCTGCTGGTGTTGTCCTTTCTGCGCCAGTTGCGTTTCTAGCCCGTTCTTCACCAC
The DNA here is from genome assembly GCA_030021035.2 of Notholithocarpus densiflorus. Lineage (NCBI taxonomy): Eukaryota > Viridiplantae > Streptophyta > Magnoliopsida > Fagales > Fagaceae > Notholithocarpus > Notholithocarpus densiflorus. Next base: position 46,944 of record JARYZH020000887.1, read on the forward strand.
TTGGATATGCAGCTACCAGTGTTGCCGGTGTGGCAGCAAGTTATGGCACATACTGTGTCAATCGTTATTTTAAAGATATTGGAGTACGCCGAGATGTCATGAGAGTTGTTTTAGAGGAGTAAAAATGATGTTCTGTTTCCACCACCACACGCAGTAGAACACTCGCTGCATAAAGCGGAAACACAAGGTACCTTGTCCCAGAGTAATAATCTTTTGGCATGCTCAAGAGTAATGTGTGGTTTGCAAGAATTTGATTATTATGGTGCCAATTGATGAGTTTGTCATGCAACGAGCACAACCAAAATTATTTCAGAATTTGTTTTGTGTGTGTGCTTTTAAGATATCAGATTTTATTTCTGAATTTTGAATTTAGCTTTTATTATAATTAAGGATTCTTTGAGATGTACTTGCGCCTTAATATAATCCTTGAAACTTATTAGAAAGATGAAATGGTTTGAGTGGAGCAATTTGAATAATTTTTTTTACTAGAGATGTTTCGCTAATCTTGGTTGTGATTCTAAGCACCCTCGGGTGGTGAAGCCTAGGATTGGCAAGTTCTAGATGGTCAAGCCTAGGACTTATGTTGTTTCTCTTTTCTTTTCCCTTATTCTTATTTTTTGATCCCCACAATTGTTATTACTCGAACTCAACATTCAATTAATCCCAACAACTAGACATGGAAAAACAGGTTGGGACTCGATAACGGATAACCCAACCTGAACATGTATATTTTTACTTGAAGTAAAAACGAGTTGACTCATGACCCGACACATTTTTTTTATTATAAACAAATTGTAAAAAAAAAGCTAAATTAATACATGGTTGGTTTACTTGTTTGTTTTGAGTTTTATTGTGCACAACTCAAACTTAATTGATAAATATAATTCTATTGCCACATGATTATTATTTTTTATTATTAAAAACCATATATTTTTTAATGTTTTTTGAATAACGCCATTCATATACATATGTGAGATGCTTATTTAGTTGCATTCAAGTGAATTGAAAGATGAATGATGGGGCCAAAGGCCTTGTAGCTGAATTTGCACCTCCCCATACACAAAGTGTTTGGGGGTATAGGGGGAAAGGGGTTCGAGCTGCGGGGTTAGCAGCATGTTGTAATTATTTCTCAAAAGAAAGAAAGAAAGATGAATGATGGGGGCATTATTCTCACTTGAATAAGGCAATAAGTAAAACTTTTTAGATATTAAATGTTAAATTACATTCTAAGATAATCTAGTTGCAGTAGAGTAAAAAGCACATATTTGAAATTATAAACATGTATGAGAAGCATTGCTAAGTATGAAAAGAGATCGTCGCACACCCTTAGCATGATAGTCACTCCATAGGTACAAGTTCTTATGGGGTGGGGAAGGGGCAATGGTCAGGGTTTAAGTTTCCAATAGGGAATTTCATACATATATACACTATTAAAAGCGATAATGAATAAATAAGTAAACAATCATACTTTGATGTATATTCCCTAATTGAAATAAAGTAACAACTACAATGCATCTAAAATTAAACAAAAATATTAGATTGTTTTTCAAGATATTATATTATGAAAATAGTTTTCTAGATTGTAAATTTCTAATATGTTTTTTTCTTGGGAAAATTACAGTAAACCCACCTGTGGTTAGACTCATTTTCACTTTGCTTACTGATGTCGTGGAAGCCTGAAGAAAGCACACGATGCTCTCTTTAATGAAACTAAACTGTTAGTTTCTGGTAGTAAACCTTGAATCCACAAAGAGTTTCCCTGAATCCACAAGGAGATAAAAACTGGAATCTACCAGAAGAAAAATTTGACAAAACGTCTGTGTTTATTGATAATAGTCTGAAAATTGAGTTGCCTTTGGAGGGTACAATGCATTTAAATAGTAAAAACAAAACCTAAAGCAACCAGAAACCCTAAGGCAGCTACAAAAGCTTATAAAACCCTAATTTGACTAAACAACATTAAAAGCACCTAAAACAAAGAAATAAATACCCTAAACCTAAAATAACAAAAATTACATAAAAATACCAAAAATAATAAATTACAATAATTAAATAGTAAATTGTGTCCTACATTAGACCCCCCCCACTTGAAACAAACTCGTGTTCTAGTTGATAGTCGAAATCTGAAATCTTCCACTCCAAATAAACAAATACTTTGAATTCTTTAATAACTTGATCCGATTTTGAAACTTGAATTCTTCATGAAGTGTAGCATAAAATTACTTCTTGACTATATTCAATTAATTTGCAACATCAATCAACAAAGGACTGATAATAAAATTAAAATTTTCTACTCCATGAAAATCAACATATTGTGTAGTCATCTTCAACAAATCAACCGAAACCTGAGGATTGTGAGTTGTGGACTTATCCTCATATTTAACCTCAATTGGATCTTCCACAATATTCTCAACAATTACCATCTCTTTATTTCTGTCATTATTGACAATCAGCTCAACTTTCTTTTCTTTGACCTCTTCATCAAACTTTTGACAAGTGGTATTTTCAATCTTCAATTCTCAATTCAATAACTTGTTGCAAGTCTTGATTTATTTTAACCACTTCAAAATTTTCTTTAGAAATAGTCTGCGTCTTCTTAACCCTCAAACCCTTTCCTTTACTTGACACATGAACTTGACAGTGATAATTTTGGTTTTGTGGTTGACCTTTCATGTTTTGAAGATATTTCTTTTCATATGAATATACAGATTTACAATCAACACTTGTATAATCTAGTATATCATAATAGCCATTAGGAAACCATAAATCATTTAATATTCTTTTCATTCTTTACCAAGAGCGAATTGGATGCTTACCTCGTCACTTGTATCGATTTGAATATCTTCCCACCATCTCTCTGCTTCATTGTCTAATTTATTAGATGCAAACCGCACTTTTTCTTCATCACAAATCATCCAAAAATTAAAATACTCTTCCAAATCAAGAAGCCAGTCAATAAAATCCAACTTACACATATCTCCATCGAAGAATGAAATTTTCTTGTTGGTAGGAGTGTGTCTTTGAATTTCGCCTATAATTTCCGACTCTTTTCAAGAAATTGTTGATTTTCATCACAAGCATCTTTACAAAACTTGAGGAATTTTAGCCTTAGTGAGGATTGCATTGTCGACGTCGTTACTGTTGTCATTGTTGTGGTGGTTACCATCTCGCTGGTTAGCCATCTAACCAGGGTAAGTCAAGGCTCTGATACAAACTTGAAAGCTCAAATTAGTGTGAAAATACTAGAGCTTGTTCAGACCCCAAATTAAAAATTACAGCTAGATTGTTTTTACTCTAACTTAACAAAGTGCAGAACAAGAGTAAATATGCGCAATGAACCGATAACACTACTCTAAGCCATATCCATCCACAATAAACAATAAAATGAAAGTTTAAAGAGTAGGGAAGAGAGATGTAAACACAAGATAACACCAAGATGTGTTATCGAAGAGGAAACCTCAGAACTCGGCGAAAAACCTCTCCGCGACTCTCCAAGTCGAAATCGATCCACTAGTTAATAAAGTTGGAGTACACGAATAACGAAAGACCCTCCAAGCCTAGTCTACCCCATGTACTTGAGCCCTTCAAGCTCTTGCTACGGACAGACTTCTCGGAGTCTTGTCTTCACTAGCTTTCTAGATCTCGCAATTCAGCCTGATTGTATCTGCCACTAAATTGCTCATTCTAATGCTTCCTAACAGCACCAAAATCTCACTTAATACTCAGATTAGGTGTGGTAAGTGTTTGGGCTAAGAACCTCTCAAGGATGTAGAGATGGAGAGGTAGGAGTAGAGGAAAACCAAGAGGAAATGTATAGATGATTGTGGGTATAACAATTTCTAACTCTCAAGTGTATTTGCTAGGATTTTCTCTCTGAAAAACACTCTTTACAATTTGTGGGTAATGATGGTATTTATAGTGTGGGTAAAGAATTTGATTAAACACTTTATCTTTTTGCCAAACAGAATGTTTCACGGGTACCTCGCGAGATGGCCCTTCTTGCGAAGTACTTGTGAACTTGACAGCCGAGCGTGACTCTTCAGCTTTCTAGTCATATACTTTACAAGTGGCCTTTCGTGGGTTACTCTTCTCGTGAGCTAGTCGCAAACTGCACTGATTCATCTTTAAAGCTTGATTCTTCACCATCTCTCATACTCATCCCTTACAAATAAACCCACATAAATACAGGGAAATGATTGAAGAAATTACAATCAAATTTGGTACACAATTAAAGCCAACAAAAACTAGTTGGAAATCACAACTTTACACAATTGATGTCGCAGAAGTCAGAAGAAAGCACACACGATACTCTCTTTGATAAAACAGAAAGTAAACTGTTAGTTTCTGGTAGTAAATCTTGAATCTATGAGGGCTATCCTTGAATCCACAAGGAGATAAAAACTGGAATCCACCAGAAGAAAAATTTGACAAAACGTTTGGTAGTTCTTAATTAGTGACTTTATTTTTTATTTATTTATTTATTTATTTTTTTTAATTTTAGAAACAAGAGTATCCAAACCTCTTCGAGTATCTGAGGGCTCGTTTGGTAAGAAATTTCTAGTAACGTTGTTTAAGTGTTGTGGAAATACGTGTGAATGAAATACATGTACTGTTGATTAAACAACGAAAACTGTTGTTTAAACAACAATACCAAACAGGCATTGATTATTCTCTTGGAAATGTATAGTTCTTCCGTCTCACACACAACGGGTTATTATAGGAAGGAATCCCCTGGGGGTGGCCCCAAAATACTGGCAATAGGTTTTGAACCTAGGATTTCATGCGGCCTTAGGATCCACTTAACCAACCCTTGAGGATCTAAAATGTTTTCAAATTGCCACAAACTTACTTTGTTTTGACATTATTGTTTACAACAAGAGATTCTGAACTTCATTGTTTGGATCTCTAATAAGTAAAGACTAACATTTCTAAACAGAAAGTGTATTAGTACTACTTGATGGATGCTTAATGTCATCCTAGACTGTGATTGATGTGAGTAGAAAAGTTTAGGTATATGCTTCTGATTTTGATGTTTGAATTTTGTTTTTTTGTTTTTTCTGAAACTTTTGTTATCTACTACCACAAAGTAATAGTGGCTCATTCACTTGTGCAGAGGGCCTTTGTCCTCTGTCGCTTAAAGAAAAAAACAGATGAGAAGACTAATGTGACAGCCCGTGATGAAGGTGAAGAAAGCAGCTACATTGCTTCTGATTTTGAAAATCCAATGCCAGAGGATACAATTCCAGAGGTAAAAAGGAGCATGCCATATGGATATTTCCCATATAAACTTCTTATATGGACCATGAGAAGCATATTTGAAACTGATGCCTGCTTGTTTACAATTCTTAATTCAGGTACATGATCAGACAGAAGAAGACTTGGAATCAGTCCTTCAGATGCTGCATCAGCTGCAGGATTCTGACGCCCTTCCTCACAGCTTCCATTATACAATCAGCAGGAACCCTCTTTCGTGGATTCCACATTTACCAATGGTTGTAATGGACTGCAATTTCAGTCTGATGATAATGAACATGAAGAGGATCAAAGAAAGTTTGTCGATTCACTTTTTGTTGACCAGGATGAGCACCCATATGAAGAAATACTGCACTTGAGTCACATAGACACTGACACAGCCCAAGCAGAGGTAGAGGTAAACATATATTCTCCAACAGCTATTGGAGAATCTCCAATAGCTAGTAAACTGTAAATCTCCATAGCAGAACATTAACAGGAACATTGTAATAATATGAATCTCATATTATTACAATGTTTATGTGATAATTTTTTATAAATCTTTAAAAAATCTTCACGTCGAATGAAGATTTTGAGGTCTTTGACGTTTTGCACTAGTCAACCACCTATACTTTGCTGCATTACTAGCACTGTAGGCTTTCAGAACTTCTGTTTTTGAAACTGGCTGTTTAGGAAACTTGGAAAATTAACTTGTCCGCTGAATTCTATACGTTACAGTGTGCTATGATTGAATTTGGAACTGTATCCTTTTCCGACGATAGCCAAAACAGAGAAGATTTCTTGGGACTTGATGCTCCTTTTGTCCGTGTACCAGCACCTGAACCTAAATTCATAGGTTGCATTTCAAGAGTCTGTTCAGAATCTAGTTCAGAATCTCCTCCAAAGATAAGAACCTCGAAACCTCAACATCACCGAAGATCCCACCACGTTGTAGGGCAAACGGCTGCTCGGAGAAGATTCCAATTGAAGAGTAACAGTTCACTTAAAATAGTGACCCAATACAAGGTGAGAGAATTAATCAAGCTGCAGCATATGATGAATAGATGACTGTCTCTACGGAGACATACACATGTGTGTTAGTGGTACACCATGCTGATGCCCCAAGGGCTTATAAGGCATTGGTGGGGCGCTTCTCTTGCCGATGTGGGACTGGGGTGTCAATATCAAAATCCTCACCTCCCATGTCGCTTGAGAACAAAATCTTGCGAGCTTGGCTCCCCAAAGAGGACAAAGAGCTTGCAGGGGCTGGAACAAAATCCTCCCCTACAGTTATGTACTTTATAAAGCACAAGAGAAATATAGAAAATATTATGTATAAAACTTTCTATGACTAGATTATTATGATATTGACCATTGATAATTTTTTTCAATTTACTATATAAAATTTTTAAGAATTGTAATAACTTAGGTAAAAATTGAATTTACAAACATTATACAATTGACTTCCCTAATAGGTACAAAATATAAATTTTGGGCTATTATTATTTTTTGGAAAAAGTTTAGCTACAAAATTGGAGGTGAATTTTGACAAATTCATAATTGGATTACATTTTCTTCTTACACCCTCCTTACTTGCAAAATTTTTAGAAAATTAAAGATTAATAGCTATGTTATCAATAAATTGTTTAAATTGCAAGTTTTTATAGTTTAAAATTATGCATAAAATATAAGCTTATAAATCATATAGTAAATAATATCCGATTGACACAATTTTGACATGTGTATTAAGAGAATAAAGAACATACAATCCAATTGTTAGATTTTCAAAATATGTAGTAATGTTAATTTTTGTTTTTTAGCTAAACTTTGTCCTTATTTTTTTAATAATATGTTACGAATATTTCTATTAGAAGTTATGAAATATTATATTTGAAAATGGTGTGCTTCACTTAAATCAAGTGTGCTTTTTGTGCTTAGGCTCCAAGAGGCTTATGCGCTTAATTGTGCTTAACGCTTTTACCAACATTGAAGTGCACTTTACCTTTAAACTGTTTCTTTGATATCTTTTAATACGGTGATCTAATTAATGCTCATGAACTGTCATTTTGATTGTTGTAACCTCAAGATTTGTTTTTTGAAAAGTGTTTAGAGATCAAATGGTCAAAATCACAATCTTGCCTTGGAGAAATGAGATGGTGATGATATGTGAAAGTTCAATTAGTGTGTAAAACACTAATAAATGTTTAGTCCCCCAATTTTAACAATACCAACACAAGCTTATACACAAACAATATATGTGCAGAATGATGAATATAAGCTATAACCAAATTGGTAAAACACTCTAAACCATAATTAATCATAAACACAGCAGCAATTAAAAGGTAAAGAGTAAGGGAAGAGAGATGCAAATATAAAGATAACACAGGCACGTGTTATCGAAGAGGAAACCGAAGAACTCAGCGAAAAACCTCTCCGCTGCCCTCCAAGCGGTCAAATGTACCTCTCAAGGATATGTCAATGGAGAGGGTGAGAGTAGAGGAATTTGGAGAATCAAATAATGAAGATTGTGGATGAGTCAATCTTGTTTTTCTCTAGAGTTTTTCTCTCAAAATTTTCTTTAGAAGCTCTCTACATTTCGTGGGTATAAGGGTATTTATAGTAGTGTACGTGAGGAATGTGAAAAGTCAGGTTTCATCCAAATAGAGCATTCTGGCGACTCAGCCTCGTGACTGGAACGAGTTGCGAGTTTGAGTCGTGAACTAACTGCCTGGCCAGACTGTACATTTTTGTCTTGTAGTGCACTAGCTGTCGCAACCCTTCAACTCCTTGCATGCTTCACACATGTGTCACTTTGGTGACTTGCCAGTCGCGAGACTCCTTTAAGTGCACACATCTTGAGTTTTCTTCACACTCTCTCACACACTACCCTTACATAATTCCCACCTAAATACAGGGTATCTAATTGCTAAAATACAAGAAAATTTGGCACGGAATAAAGCCAACACATGATTGAATAAATTCAACCTTACAATATGCAAATGTAATGCGAGTGAAGTTAAATTAGAGGTGCAAAATGGGGTGTATACACTTGTTAGTATCTTTGAGATGT
>JARYZH020000888.1:0-55205 GCA_030021035.2 Notholithocarpus densiflorus
TGTCTTCTTTTCTTACTTCTACAGGAAACACTTTTGATTTGCGCAGTGGTGATGAGGGTAGTTTAGCCTACCTAGCTTGTATTTGTCCCTCTTGGCTTCTCGTGCCCTCTTCAAGTGGCCCCAGGTACACTCATTACTCAGCACACCGGGTACTCCGGCAATTTGGTTTTGATCAAGATATCCCCCCGGTGTTTAAAGACATAGTACCATCTCATCCTTCTTTGGACCCTTTTCTGAGACTTCAGGCCTTCTCCTACTAGTCGCGGAGGAGCCCTCAGTTTGTAGTGCCCAATTCCTAGAGAGGAGTTTTTGCCTCCAATGGTTATGCTAGCTATTGGAGGAGAGTACAAAAATCTTTTGTTGACTATGTTGGTTCCAACACGATTAGGGAAGCCCTTAATCCTAGCATTTCTTTTGCTCCGACATCCAACAGGCGTTTATCCTTCCCTACTGCTGGAATTGTATCTGCTGCTGTGAGTAGCAAGACAGGGATTGCAGAATGGCATGCTTCTAGGGGAGGCTGGGTGACTTATGCACAGGATTTTCCAGAAACTTGGTCAAGATATGACCTTATCATTGGTACTTCTTCCGGGGTACCCATTAAGAGAGGGGCAGTAGAGGCAATAAGTGCTGCCACTCCCGTAGGTAAAGGCAAGGAAAAAAGGATTAAGTAGGAAAAATTGAAAGAAACTGAAGTTGAAGAAAGTGCAGAGGGCACAGAGGCTGGCCCCAAGGTAAAAAAAAGAAAGACTGGGAAATCCCAGAAGCAATTGGTGATTTCTGAGGGAAAAGAAGTTGGGCAACCTTTAGCTACAAGGACCCGAATGAAGACTAAGGTAGAGTCTTCTTTCTTCTAAATTCCTGTGACTTCTTAAGTCCATGGTCCTTTGGGATCCTCTGATTTTGTATCTCAGTACCCCTTAGGACCCTCTGGGCGTACCCATAGTAAACAAAAAACCATCAAAGGATCTGTAGAGAGAGAGAGAAGGGAAAAACCTCTTTCCTTATTCTCTATTTTATGTTTGTCATTGTTGTTGCAGCCCCTTCCCCCTTTTCAGCTGATGAGTGGTTGTTTTCTTTGCAGTCCAAACGCAAATCGGACTCCAAGAAAGGTAGAAGTCAATCATCTGGTGATGATGTGGTATGGCCTTTCCTCATTCATGCCTCTTTCTGTTTGCTTTCATTCCCTTCTCTGGTACTGTGTGTTTATGACGCATTGTTACCTACACTTATTATTGCTTTTTTTTTTTTTTTAGGTGGAAGTACCTCCTCCCACGGCTGGTAGGACTCTGGAAGAGGAAATGGTTGCAACCCTTTCTGTTGCATTTCCAAGTGTGGAAGAGGAGCCTTCTAATGGTGGCATGACTGAGGAGGCCGGGCAGCCAATGCAAGGTGTACAGGCTACCCAGGATCCTGAGGCTTCCCAACTTCTTGCGTCCCAAGGTCCTCAGCCTGAGCAGACTCCTAATCCCATCAGAACTATGTTACCTTAGACGGTGTTAAGTACAAAAACTTTAGGAGGCGCGTCTCCGTCTAAACAAACGAGTGAGCCTTATTCTCCTTTATAATAGTGTTTAACCCTATTTCTCTTTTATCCCCTTTCTCTCTCTTCCTCCTTTTGAGTTCTTTCTTTCATTTCTCTTTTTAGGTCAAGCCAGTGTGAGGTCTGCTCCTGGTGCTGCCTCTTCTTTGGAATCAGAGGATTCTGAAGGTGGGTGTAGATCATTCTTACTGTGTTTCCTTTTCTTTCCTTCTTTTTATGCCTTTCCCCTGTCTTTTTCTTCTATGGCGAAGCCCCCTGTGTCTTTACCTTCTTTTAGCCGTTTTGCTAAGGTTTCCTCACCCTTTCTTCAACTTGCTATGTGTCCTTTCTCAGAGTCTTCCAATAAGCTAGAGGAGCAAGAGGAGGAGGCTCCGCCCCAGGTGGCCGATACTAGTTTCCCATCTCCCCCTTTTTTATTTTATATATATATATATTTTTTTTGCCAGCTCTTTTTTTTTTAACTAAGTCTGTTTCCCTTTTTTTTTGCAAGTGTTGATACAAGTGTTAGGGATTTTGAGTTTGTGGTTCCTGAGGGGGATGTGGGATCCGTTCAGGTTGCTGATCTTCAAACTACCCAGAAGGCTGAAGGTTCCCCAGCTCCTGCAGGTGGGGATACAACAATGAGGGAGGCTCCGGGAGTAGCTGCTTCAGACCCTAATTCAAGGCTTCCTATCTTCCTGGCCCGTTTTGATCTTCTGGAGTTCAACAGCCTCCTTGCTAGCCACTTCCATTCCTTTGGGCCTTCTTATGGCAGCTTCTTGCGTTTCTCCGTGCCTGTGGAGGGTCTGCCGTTGCTGGAAGGGTTGCTTAAGAGTCATAGAGACTTTACCAGTGGTTTCAGGGGAGGTGTTTTTCTGGGCAACATCCTGATGGAGTTGCTGTGTGTTGTACTAATTTCCTTAAGAGATTATTCTCTAGACTCCTTATCTGAAGATAAGCTTTTGGAGTGGAGGGGAGTGGTACAGGACCTTTTAGAAGCCAGGTTCAACCTGTCCTTCTTGCTGGAGCATTTGCGTCTATTGGCCCACATGCTATTCCAGAGGCAGGCTTCCAAGAGTATAGATGCTGAGATTGCTGCTGTTGAGGAAGCTCTAGCTCGTGCTCACAAGGTCTTGCAAGATTTAAAGGTTAAAAGGCAGAGGGTTCTCTCTTCTTCAACTGTTCCTGCTATTTCCCCAGATGGTTCCTTGTTGGCCGGCCTTATTCCCTAGCTTTTCCCCCTTTTTTTTTAGCTGGTTTAGATGTGTATAAACAATTTGGGGTTGTATAAGTTTCTATTTTTTTTTTCTGTTTGAGCACTACTTCTAGTTTTTTTTTTTTTTTGCATAGATCTGTATTTGTGTTTCGAGATTGCTCCTAAGTGTTTGTGTTTCAAGACCGCTTCTAATTTTCTTGATGGCATGTGGATTTGTTTATTTCCCTTTTGTACATTGCTTTTTTTTTTTTTTTTTTACTAAGTCCTGGGCCATGGTTCCTACAAGTTTTACTGTAGGTCCTGGATCAGGTACCCTGGTGATTGTTTTGTTGCGCAAGTACTGAACTGGGTACATTGGGCGCTTTTTTTTTTAGTCCCAGTTCATGAACTTGACAAGTCCCCTTTTTGTCAAGTGCTGGGCTAGGTATCCTGAGCATTTACTTTTGCCCGTGATCCTAGACCATGCATTTGAAACTAACTGTGAGGTGGGTTCTGTGTCAAAAGATTTTTTTTTACCTTGGCCCAGATATCCTCCCTTAATTCTGTCCAGACTTGGACTTTGCAATATTTAGAACTTAATGGCTAAAGGGGGAAAAGAGATTTCATTGAATTAAAACACGATTACCATTTAAGGAACACAGAAAAAGTCATCAAAGATAGTAAGGATCACAGAGTGTCCTTCTATCATGGATTCCTGAACAAAATCACTTAAACAAGAATTCATAACAAAAGCAAAGAAATGATGAAAAACACTTAGCAGGTTGGAGAGTTGGCAAAAGGATCCTAGCGTACTGAGACCTCTTCCTTCTTATGCATAGTACTGTTTCAGCCACTTCCCATTTATGAGTTCTGTTAGGACTGTCCCATCTTCCTTTGTAAGGTAGTAATACCCACTATCATGGGCTTTTCTGATGATGTAGGGTCCTTCCCATTTTGGGGCGAATTTGGAGGGTCCTGGAAGGTTCCTCCTTACGTGCTCTGCTATCCTCAGTACCAGCTGCGCCTCAGTGAAAGCCCTTGGGCGTATTGCTTGTGCATATGCTTTAGTAATTCTTTGCTAGTACCTCTGGCTTCTCCTCTTGGCTAGTTATCTTTCTTCCTCTACCCCTTCCAGATCTGCCAATCTCCTTTCATTGTTTGTGTCCTTGGTGTCCTCCTGGCTTTCTTCAAATACTACTCTTGTTGTAGGAACAACTAATTCCACAGGACTGATAACTTCTGCTCCATAGACTAGGGAGAACGGTGAGAATCTCGTGGCTGTCTTTACAAAGCTCCTGCATGCCCAAAGTACATTTGCCAAGTGGTCACTTCATTTCCCTCCATACTCATGCTTCATCTTTTTAAGGATTTTCAACATCACCCTATTAGTGGCCTCAGCCTGGCCATTTCCTTATGGGTAGTATGGCGTAAACCTTCCATGCTTGATGTAATATGCCTCAGTCAACCCCTTCATGTCTTTGTTTATGAACGAGGTCCCGTTGTCACTGATCAATCTCTTGGGGATCCCAAACCTTGTAATGATATGTTCTCGAATGAAGTTTGCTACGGCTGCTCCAGTGGCCTTTTTCAAAGGGATGACCTTTACCCATTTTGTAAAGTACTCCGTGGCTGCTAAGATCCATATGTAACCATTGGATGGGGGGTTTATAGGCCCTATGAGATCAAGCCCCCAAGTGTGGAAAGGTCATGGTGTTGTCATATCCTGCAACACATTTGGGTGAGTATGGATTGCATCTCCAAGGACTTGATAGGCGTGGCAGGTTTTGACTAGTTCCTCGAAGTCCCTTTTCAATGTTGGCCAGTAGTACCCCAACAGTAGTAACTGTTTATAGAGCCTTCCTTTTCCTGGGTGACTTCCACAATCACCGGAATGGACCTCCTTAACTACTTTCCTGGCTTCCCTTGGCCCCAGGCATCTTAGGGGATCCCCACTGTATCCCCTTTTGAATAGGATCTCGTTCTGCAAGAAGTACTTGTCCGCGAGTTTCTTGAGCTAGTGGGCTAGCGTCCTGTCAGTTAGTAGGATCCCTTGAGCCAAGTATTCCATGAATGGAGTTCTCCAATCTTCTGTAACAAATATAGCGTAGCTTTCTTCCTTGTCTATCGAGAGTTGACATTCTTGACATTTTTCCTGTATAGTTGCTGCCTCTTTGTTCATATTTGGCCAGTAGTATTCCATGCGTTGCATTATTTTATATAGGCTGATCTTTTCTGCGATCCCGCAGGCTTGGGTATGTAACTCTTCTAATCTCAATTTTCCTCCCTTCTCGTTGATACACCTGGATAGGATCCCTCCAGGCAGCCTCCTGTACAGTTCCCCTTCTATCAGAGTGTAATCCCTTAGCTCTCTGATACTCTCTCTAGGTCCTACCTCTTTCATTTTTTCTTTGACATCGCTCCTCCAATCCCACTGCTTGGACTCTCCAGGGTACATCTTTTGGAGAATCCTTATGATAGAATGTTCCTGCTTTCCTATCCTTACCAGCGTGTCCCTTCCTTTGAATGGTACTTGGGATCCTAGGGTGGAGAACGCATTAGCAAACCTATTCTCACTCCTTTGAGTGTACTCTACGCTAAAGGTCTGGAATTCCTACTCCAGCCTTTGCGCCCAAGTCCTGTAGGCTGCTAAACTTTGTTCTCTTAGTGCAAAGTCACCTTTCACCTGGGAAACTACAAGATTGGAGTCCCCCAATACTCTCATATGCTTTACTCCTATACTGAGTGCTATAGTTAACCCGGTCAAATATGCCTCATATTCAGCTGCATTATTAGAACAAGAGAACCCAAGCTTGAAAGATAAGGGTATCGTATCCCCATCCTCACAGCTTAGTACGACTCCTACTCCATTTGAGGTCGTTGTAGCTGACCCATCGAATCTCATTGTCCATTTCTTTCCTGGGATCTCTGCCACTGCCACCTCACCCGGGATCTCTTCACTAAGTGAGCTTTCTTCCTTTCCTGGGAACTGTGCTAGTAGATTTGCTGTGGCTTGGCTTTTGACAGCCTTGGGGGTCCTGAGGCCTATGTTATATTGAGAGAGCAGGACCAGCCACTGTGCTATCCTTCCTGTTAGAAGGGGCTGATGTAGGAGTGCTTTTATGGGGTAGGACTTAATCACCAAAAGGACCTGGTGAGCTGAGAAATACCTTTTCAGCCTCTGGGATGCGTAGATAATCACTAGGCAGGCTTTCTCTATCCTGGGGTACCTGGTCTCAGCGTCTTTGAGTGTCCTGCTTACATAGTAAATAGGTTGCTCAATCCCGTCATCATCTTCCTATGCCAGCAGGGATCCTATTACTTGGGAATTTGATGCTAAGTACAGCAACAAGGGTCGCCCACGTACTGGTGCTTAGAGAGTGGGCAAATGATTCATGATCTGCTGAATCCTTTGGAAGGTCTCCTGTTGCTCCGTTCCTCAGGTGAACTCAGTTCCTTTTTTCAACAGTTTGGATAAACCAGTTGTGACTGAAGCCAGCCCAGGCACAAATCTCCTAATATAGGAGACCCTCCCTAGGAAGCTTTTGAGCTCCCTTACCGTTGTCGGTCTTTTCATTGTGGCAATGGCTGTGGCTTTGACTAGATCTACACTTATGCCTCTGTGATGTACCAGAAACCCAAGGAACTTTCCAACAGACACCCCGAAGGCACATTTCATGGGGTTCATGCGTAGTTTGTACTTCCTGCACTTTTCAAAAACTTGTTCAAGTACCTGAAGGTGTCCTGTCCTAGTTTTCGATTTGACCACAATATCATCCACATAGTCTTCCATCCCCTCATGCATCATGTCATGGAAGATAGCTGTCATGGTTCGCTGGTATGTGGCCCTTGCATTTTTGAGGCCAAAGGGCATCACAGTGTAATAAAAATTCCCGATTGGAGTCCTGAATGCCGTTTTCTCTGCATCCTTGGCAGCCATGCGAATTTGGTTGTACCCACTATACCCATCCATAAATGAGAACATAGAGCTTCCTGCAACTGAATTTACAAGGAGGTCGATATTGGGCCGAGGGAACTCATCTTTTGGGCATGCCTTATTCAGATTGCGAAAGTCCACACAGCAACGGATTTGGCCATTCTTCTTTTTCACAGGTACTATGTTAGAAAGCCATTTGGGGTGCTGGATGGGTTTGATAAAACTAGCTGTCAGCAGCTTCTTGACTTCTTGAATTATCTAAGCTTCTACCTCGGTGTGAAAGACCCTAGCTAGCTGGACTACTAGTTTGACTCCTGGGCACACGTTGTGAGAATGAACCACCAATCCTGGGTCTAGACCAGGCATTTCATCATAGGTCCATGCGAACACGTCCCTGTATTTATGGAGTAAGGCCACTAATTGCTCCCTTTCTTGTGCCGTCAACTGACTGCTAATAAAAATAGGCTTCTGGGATCCCAACTCTGCTCCCAAGTTTATTTCCCTTAATTCTTCCTCAGGCTGAATCTGGGCTTCCTTAACTGGTTCCTCTAGGATCTCCTCTTGGGCCATCATGCAATTTGGTGGTCCAATTCCTTTCTGCGTGATGCATTCAGGCCCCGCGTGCCTTCATAAGCGATAAATCAACCTTCCCTCGGGTTCTCGCATAACCACGCACTCCCGGGACCCTAAGGAGCTGAGCTCCCTCTTTTGCCTTTTCCTTTTCAAAAGGTTTCTCAAGTCACAGGCGCCCTTTCCTCTTCCTTCTTCTTCCAGGATAGGTGCTCTTAGGATCCCCAGCGTGGGGTTCTCATCATCTGGTTCTAACTCGTCGTAAAACATTGTTTCTATGAAGTTCACTTTTCCTTGGCTGAAAGGGTTATGGTTGGCAGGGATTCTCACGGGCCTCCCATTCAATCTCCCTTTAACACATTGATGGTACGTGGATGGAATAAAGTGGTGTTTATGGAGGCACGGGCGTCCCAATAATACATGGTAGGACACCTCTGAATTAATTACATGAAACCTTGTCAGGGACACTATTGGTCCTACTTTTAGGGCCAGCTGTACATACCCTTCAGTTGATTCTGTTGATTTTCCAAATCCTATTATTTACATGGGAGCCCCCAGGATCCTCCTGCCAACCAAGCCCATGGCTTCCAAGGTACTCAAGGCTATGAGGTTGAGTGATGCTCCTGTGTCCATCAATGCTCTTCTGATTTGGACACCATTTATGGTGACCATTAGATAAAGGGGTCTACAGTGGTCTGGATGCTCAACCTCCATATCCTCATCAATGAAGGTTATTGCATTAGTTGTCTCTAAGAAAGCTCGACTAGCATGTGATTCTGCTGTGAAACATTCCATTCCCGAATCTGCTGCTATACTCATGAGAGACTCTGTGGCCACCCTTCTTGCTTCTGGTCCAAATCCCAGCTGGTTGAATAGTGACCTGAACTTGGGATTCTTCTGGAGGGTCCTGACTGTGCTCAGGTGGAAGGATCTTTCAGATTCTTCTACTTCTGCTGGGTTCCTATGGATCACTACAGCCACCACCCCCTTCCTTTTGTGGTTGGGCAGGGGGTTCCTTTGCATTTCTGGCTCCTTTTGAGTGAGCTCTAGGGTTCCTTCTCTTAGCTTTTTGTGAAAGAGCCTACGGAGGGTCTAGCAATCCTTGGTGGAATGCTTGACATAATTATGGATCCTACAAAACAAGGGGTTCTTCATTTCTTCCTCAGTTGGTGGCCTGGACACGGTAAATGGCCTAACAACTCCATCCCCGATCCATTTGTCCAGGACATGGTTTAACTCCTCTATGGTACATGGGATCACCGGTGGTTCCTCGAACACCTTCCCGTCAGGCCTCTTCCTTTTCTCTGCCACTGATGCTGTCATGGCTTGGGATACTGGCATCCTTTTTGTCCTCATAGTTTACACTGTCCTTCTAGTTCTCTGTAACAGGTTAGCAAACTGTGTGATGCATAGATGTTCGAGGTTGAGTCTGTAATCGAAAAGCATGTTGGATATGCAGGTTTCTACGAGTTCTTTTTCTTCATGATCCCCATAACAATCTAGAGACACATCTTCGAACCTCTTAATGAACTGGACGGGATTCTCCCCAGGCCTCTGCCTTACCATCTGAAGGCTTTGGAAAGTGATCTTGTCCTCACTGGGGTAATACTTCACACAGAATCTCTCCATCATTTCATCCCAGGTTTTAATGGACCCAGGTCTCAACGTGGTATACCAAGTATATGCTTTGTCTACTAAGGATTTAGCAAATTCTCATAGACACAGTTCTCGATCTCCTGCGTAGGGGCCCATAGTTTGAATGAACCTACTCACGAGCTCCACAGCACTTCCATTTCTTCCATTGAAAGGATGAAACTTTGGGGGTTCATACCCTTTAGGGTATGGCTTGCCAAGGAGTTCTGTGGAAATGGGGGATCTCGAGAGAATTGCTTGGGTATCCCCGAAAGTTTTTCCCTTTCTTGCTCCAGGAAGGCACTGACATCTGCCAGTGTTAGGTACTGGGGGTTGGCTCCCCCTCCTACTGCTGACCCTCATTCTGGTTGGGTTCTGTCTTGGTTGCCCACATGGGGAACATTGTCTCTAATTTCCTGTGTTTTGCCTTCTTTGAGAAGGCGAACTTCTTACTGCAAATCCTTCAACATCGCTATCAGGGGCACCTCGCCTCTTTGTCTGGAGGCTACTTCATTTTCTCTCACGGGCTTAAAGGTCGTGGGTGGCATATTAGTACCTTTTTCTTCAGCACACTGGTCCAAGGATTCTGGGCCAAATAGTTGTAGTTTGGTGGATTGGGCTTGGTTCACCGCAGCTAAAGGGGTTGTTTAGGAACCAAGTGGTGCACAGGGAAAGCTTCCTACAATACACATAAACTAGCAAAAATGAGAATATTTGTATTGAACAACAATGAAAACAGCAAAGGAGTGCAAAGTAATCAGGAAATACATAAAACAATTGTTAGGGATCCTTGGATTAATAAGAAATACTTAGTTATGGTTACAATGCGCTCACTAACACGTGATATAAGGTTCAAATAAGCTCAAAAATTACAGACTTTGATGGCTGTTGAGGACAAATTTTTCACATCACATGGCTTAATTTCATTGGCGACCTGCACCACGTCAACATTATCATGGATTTTGGGAAAACCTCTTTTAAAGCCCAAAAGAGCCCATATTTACACAAAAAGGCGTCAAAGCCCATGGTTCAAGCTCATAGCACATCATCTCATTTTTTGCTCATGATCCAAGCTCATGAGTTTCATCGGGGGAATTTTGGGAGTCGTGGTTTAGAGGGTCAAGAGGTATGTTCAGTAAAGCTCCAGTGGTTCAAAGTTGATAAAGGAAAGCATGTTGCTTGGCATGTCTTCCCCAATTCCCTGAACTCTAATGGGTCAGTGTGCAATAGGTAACATTTGGGTAAGCCTCTCATATCACATAGCACTCAAAATGATAAAACTCTCCATACTCTTTACATAAAAATTAATGTTCATCACATAATATAAGTTTAAAGATGTAATTATAGAATTTTATATCAATTATACTATTATCATCTAAATCAATTCCAAGCATATGACTAAATATACTAGTATCTTATATCTAGCATTAAATGCTCTCTTTACTTTCCAAAATTTGGTTAAAATACAAAAAGACCATAATTACATCTCTAAAACTTCATCAAATATCAACCAACTAGTTTATTACTTACCAAAATTATATATGGACTAAACATATAATTTTTCAAGAGATGAAACTTAACCAAAAATACCAATAACAGCTCCAGCAGAAGCTGTAACAGCTTCTGCACAAGCTGTAACAGCTTCTGCACAAGCTGTAACAGTTCCAGCAGAAGCTGCAACAGCTTCTGCAGAAGCTGAAATAGCTCCAGCGGAAGCTACAAACAGTTCCAGCAGAAGCAGAAACAGCTTCTGTAAAAGCTGTAACAACTCTAGCACTTTCTGCAGTGGCTCCAGCTGTGATACCAGAAATAGAATAAAGCTTATCTTACCATTTTTAGCCAAACCTTGAACTTAATGCCAAATATTTTCCCTCCAAGCAAAAGATCTCATTTCAGATGCCATTAGCCAGCTGTGACAGCTGTGATTGACCACTGTGACAGCAACTACAACAGCCATTAAGTCTCTAACTTTGCTTCTTTTGGCTAAAAAAACAAAAGACCACTTACCTTGTCAAGGACTTTTCCTTATTTGCTATTTTCCCTTCAACTAAGTTTTGATCTAGTTACATAGCTTGACTCTATATAAAGAGGACCAAGCTACACACTAAAGGGCCTGACCCCCCTCTCTTTGCCCTCTCTCTCTCTCTCTGATCCTCTCTCTCTGATCTTCAATAATTCTGAAACCTCATTCACCTTGCTACACATATCTCTAAACTTCTCCATGCTTCTCCATCTCCCTTACAAAGATATCTCTTCTTAGATAACACCATTACATCACACTTATTACACCACACCATTACACACTATCCCTCTCTCACCCTCTTATGCAGAAACTTCACTCATTTTACTGCAAAATACACATTTTCACACTTCCTCATCTCTCTTACAAAGTCCCTCTTCATAGATAACAACACAACACACATATCACAACATATTATTATCCATTACCCATTTTTCCCACACTCCATTATTCTGAAACTTCATCATTTTTGCTGCCCAAAACACATCTCCATCTCATTCTTTATTTCTCATACAAAATTTCCCTTCTTAGAAAGCAACATAACCCATAACACAAATAATCTCATGTATTTACAATATTTAACCTTCATATTATCTATCTCACACTTCCATATATTTTACAAATACATTCCTCACAAAATACCCATACATACTTCTCATATATCTTTAAACTCCATGTTTCTCAAAGTATACATATACAAGATCTATGTCCAACAAAGTATCTACATATAATTCTTATACATATTACAAACACTATATCTCACAATATGTATATATTTTCTTACCATCTCTACACATCTCAAAACATGTCAAAATACTCTTCCAAGAACGCATTACAAAAGCTATTTCTTACGGAAGACATATATTTATAATGCTAAAAGCCTTTCTTATGAAAGGCAAAAACTTATTATTAAAAGCCCTTCTTATGGAAGGCAATATCACTCATACCTGACTAAAAAACTAAAAGAGCATTACATGGGAAAAATCATTTAAGTGCACGATAAAGAGGATGAACTTAACCAACCTATGCACACGGCTAGACATATTCTCTCTCCCTCCAGTTGCACCCATTTTTTCCCTTCAAACATGAAGTCACCATGAAAGGATTCACTTCATCATGCTACTGAAACGTTAAGTCCACTGATGTGATGCTGCTAGAGCTGCAAAACATGAAGATAAGTCATCATATTTTGTCTTCAAATTTATATTATTAAGTGTATTTTATTCATTGTCATTATACCACTCAACTAATGTATTATGCTGCTGGATTCTTTTTCTCATGTTACTAAAATGTTAAAGCCCACTGATGTTATGGCTGGAGCTGCAAAATATGAAGATAAGTCATTATATTTTATCTTCAAATTTATATTATTAAGCGTATTCTATTCATTATTATTTTACTGCTGGATGCAAGTTATTTTAACATCACCTCACTATCTAATGAACATGATCTCACTAATACTTCATTAATGATCATACATATTAATAAATTGATCTACCATAGTTGGACATATTATTTGGACATGAACCACCCTTGAACACATATTTTTTGGACATGAACTACCATTGGACATATATTATTTGGACAAGGACCATTGCCGGACATACCTTATCATGTTGAACATGAACCATGAACCGCAACTAGACATGGACTATTGGACCCATTCCATTATTAGACATTTGACACCTAATTAATTATCTCCTAATATTGGACATCGCTTAATATACATAATAATAACGTATTAACTCACCATTTAATCAAAGCTATCATGCTAGGCATATTATTTATTTATTTCAACCATTATCATGATTCTAAGACTTTGGACTTTATCTATTTTGTAAGCTTAAAAATACACCGGAAGCCATTGGTCTATGCGGCCTAATGTCGAGTTCCGGGTTGACCTCCCCAAAACAAATCCGGGCCTAACAAAGTCGCACCTCCAAAGGCACGTGGCTACGGGCAAAAAAACCGCCCCCGACAATGGCTATCCAGGCCTCTAAGACTTGTAAAGTTTGAATTCTTTTGAATCCAAGTATGTGCTATAGTGGCTGTTTCTGGAATACCGGGAGATATTTCACTGTTTTCCCTTGAATTTGACAGAGTTTTCTTAATGATTTTTTTATCCAGATTTTCTATTGCTCGCCCAAAAAATTCCTCCCCTTTTGCTGGCTGCCTTCCCCCCTTTTTATATAGTGTCATTCTAGGGTCCCGGGGAACTATTGATTCTCCTCCTTTGCTCCTTGGGTACCAGAGCCCGTTTTGTGCCCATCACCCAGAAGGTTGAGCCTTTCCCTGTTTCTCATAATTTCCTCCTTTTGGTGCTGTTTCTTTGAAAGCCCATGGCTGACTTTCCATTTCGGAGTGTGCTTGTTCTTAATTTCACGTTCCTCAAAACCTCTTACCCCTTTTTGATTCAGCTTTTGGCCGTCCTTCCTCTTTGTCATTTTTCCCAAGTGAGCGGAATCCATTTATGCTAGGTCGAAGGTCTTTCTTGCTACTTCCTTTTTTATAGCTCCTCATTCTGGTTCCCCGAGGTACCATTCCCTTGCATCGTGAGTGGTTACTCTAGGCTTTCTGCTTTTCTTGCTGCATCTCTGGTTCCTGAGAACGACATATCTGGGCTTTGTTTCTTGTGTTTCTTTTGGCGTTCCCTTTGAGCTGTCTTAATCCTATCTTAGCTGTGCTACACGTCTCGGGGATCCCGAGCCTTTGGCAGCCTCTGGGGATCCCGACTCAGCTCTTTACATTGGACTTTCTTCAATCTTCTGATCTTGACAGACTGAGCTTTTTTTCTCTTTCTTCCCTCTTTTCTCATAGGCTTTAAGGCTTGTCCCTTTATGGCTTTTGGGCTTCAAGCCTTTTGGGCTTACCACCTTTTTTTTGTGATAGGCTTAATCTTTTTAAATTCACTTTCTATGGCCCCTTGTGTTATTTCTTTGGGCTTGGGTGTTGTGATTTTTTAGACCTCAACAGTAGTTATAGGGCACCAGGACATAAGGTGCTTAGATTTAAACTCATTAGGTTTCTTGTTGGTAGTAGTTGTATGGCACCAACTAACTAATTTTTTTTTCAAAAAAATTTAATAAAATTTTACGCAGTTTGATGCAAGCACTTAGCGTAACCACAATTTTTAAGCCCAACTTTTATTATACAGTTTAGTACATATGATATGATGTATGTTGTATCGCTTGAAGTCAATTACATCTTAGATGAACACCTAGCCTAGTTCCACCAACACGACAACACCTAAATATGCTACCATTTTCACACATGCATTCTGTTTGTATATTTAGAGGTGTTTTTTTTTTCTCTCTCTCTCTCTCTCTCACACACACACACACATATATATATAGAGAGAGAGATGTTTGGAAATTGTTGAAAGGGGTTTAGCTTTTTGTTTTCTGTCTCATTTAAAAAATAAGTAGCTTTTAACTTTTTTAACACATTTAATATAAAAGTTATAAAAACTATATTTTTTAATACTTTGTAAATAAATTACCAAAAATAAACAATTCCTAATCGGACACTTAGAGTAATCCTAAGGAGTTGTACATTTTTTTTAAAGTATTTTGAAATGAAGTTTTTTAGAACCTAAACTTACCCCCTAAAATTTTTTTGTTTGAATTTCAAAATATGGTTTAAAAATGTAATGATATGGATATTATAAATCTCATTTTTTATTACTCTTTTATAATTTTGGTTTTTTTTTTTTTCCTTACCTACCAACTTCCTGTTGTCGCAGATCATTACGTACCCGTTTGGATTCGGCGTTTTGCACGTCTACGTTTGAAAATCACGTTTCATTTTTTTTTTTTTTTTGGTTCCAGCCGCAATATTTGACCAAGTCAACCGTGAACAATGCACGAATGCACTGTTCACAGGTCTCACAAATTCTACTTTTCAGCCACTTTTTCATTAAAAATGGGTCACACGGCACTATTCACACATTTAAAAATTATTTCGCTACAGTGTTTTCAGTTTCAGCAAAAATAAGCTCAATCCAAACGGACCCTACTTTGATGATTGCAGATATAATTTTACGTATGGGGCTAAATTAAGTTCTTAGTACATAAAACCAAGTGAAAAATTCTAGGGATTTGGATCCTCTCCATTTCACTATGAAATGGAGAGTGTCTAGTTAATGGTTGAGATTGATTTAAAATCAATCCAAGGCTTAACAAAAGCTTCATTGAAAATCAATTTGGGCAATAATGAAGATAATTTTACTAAAATGTACATTTTGATCACAATTTTATAATAACAAGAGTTCTATTCAACCCATAATATCATGATAGGTTTTTTTTGGGAGAATCAAGACTGAAATTTCATTGAATGACAACAAATGAGATTACATCGATCATATCACGAATCACTGAAGGCCATTCTCAGGCATTTCTTTGAAACAAAGCCCAAAACTCCTCAAAATATCTAGCCTCACGAGTTAATGCATGGGCAACACTATACAAGTAATTGTAGTCTATCTGGTAAACTAATTCCTCTATGGTAAACCAGTTGGGAAGCCCAGTAAAAGGAGAAATGGCAAATTATGGGGAAAACGTTAAAAGGATGCTTATACAATTATACATATGGTAAAGAAGTCACAAGAAATCCACTTAAGACTAATTTCACAGGTATTTGGCTAGATTAGAAGATAGTTGAGTAACTTCTGTAAGCCTTTTTTTTCATTTGAAAAGTGATACAAACTTCATTAGGAAACGATGAAATCTACAAAAAAACAACATACATAGACTCCCTCAAAATAATTACAAGCTAAAATTCAAATTATTAACAAAGTCTACAAAGGAAGGGATATGAACACTACCAAAACCAATAGACTACTCATACAATGACAACAAAAATAAAGATTTTAGCTGAAGAATTGATAACTCAAAACCATTAAACCTGTAGTTAAATATCTCTATCCATATTGTCCATATAAGCAAAGGGGAGTGGATATCCTAGTAAGAAGCAATTAAGTATGAAAGCTCATTTCGAGTTGCAACTATGATCATGATGACTACCAAATTAACTTGCATTAGGCATTCAAATTAGTCATGGCTTCCCCAAGATAGTTCACATAGATATCATATTTTAAAACTTCAAAAGTTTGACAAACTTTTATGTAAAATTTGATTAGCATATAATTTCAATAATTTTTTTTATCAAAGTTCTAAAATTTGAAACTTACTCTTGATCATTACCAAAGCCAAGAGACCACACCAACTACAAACAAGCCACTTTTCGTTCAATCACAAGCCATACCCAATAACCACAAATTTCAAACCCAAGCAAAATCATCAAGCTCTATACATAACAATAAAACCCAGTCATCAAACTAATCAAAACTAAAACAAAATGAGACCTAAGGGGTTTCAGTAAACAAAAAGAAAAATTAAAGAAAAAAGACAACAAAGATGAGAGATAAGACCCATACACTAACTACAGTTACCAAAAGTCTATAGCAAGGAAGGAAAAAAAATTCAATTAAAGAAAAGCAAAATCTTTAGTGCTGTAAATGAAAGAAAATGAATAAATGATGATCTTCTCAAAGAAAACAAGAATAGAAAAAAAAAATTTACCATAAATTTGATATCAAAATTTCCTCACCAAATCTTTTTTTTTTTTTTTTTTTTTTCGGTTGGCCTTTAGAAACAGAGGTGGGCAGCTGAAATACCGTTGGTGCATGGCCAGGGTGGAGATGTTTTCGGAGCATCATTGCTAGGGTGATGCAAGTGCAGCAGTGGTGTGGGTGCAAGGAGAAGCTCGACCATGGCTAGCCTTTGATGGGAGGAAGACAGAAAAAGTTGAGATAAAAACTTTAGACGTTGAAAGTTGAAACTAACGTTAGTTAAAGTCATTGCTCGCTCAGTTAAGAAATGGAGAAAATCCAAATTCTAGGCCCATGTTTTGGATGAGCTAAAGATAACTGACTTGAACCTAGGCATTGGTTGCACATAGATTTATTACTCATGCATGTCAGCATGTGTGCATTATTAGAGATATGTTAGCCCAATGTAATAGGCTCAAGCCCAATCCTTTCATTCTAGGATTTAGCATACTATATATACTCATGTTATAGTTCATGATAACATAAGATTTGTACTACACTTTCATATATTACAAAGGAAACCCTAAAGAGCTATATTTGTAATATATGAGAGTGTAGTACAAATCATATATTATAATGAACTATAACATGAGTATATATATTAGACAAAACCCTAGAATAGGAGTATTGGGCTTAGGCTATAAAAGCTCCACCAGCTTTAAACAAATGGATCCCTCCATTATCTTGATGGTACAAATGGGGTTGTTTTCTTGAAACACAAATGAGCTGGGATTGGTGTGATAGACAGAGATGATCAAGGTCGTGTGGTTGCTGCCATGAGTAGGAGATTGCATATTCCTTAGGTGCATTGGAGATCGAAGTGAAAGCAATAGAAGTTGCTGCTATTTTTGCTAGGGACATCGGCATTCAAAATTGATAGAGATATATTAGCCCATTAGCATAGGCCCAAGCCTAATTCTACTTTGTGTGTAAGGCAAGTCTTCTACTTGTACTAAAAGTTCATTAGTCTACTATATATACTCATGTTATGGTTTATTGTAACACAGGTTTTGTACTACTCTCTTATATAATAAAGATATAGCCCTTAAGGGTTTCCTCCGTGGACGTAGGCCGTAAGGCTGAACCATGTAACCCTAGTGTTATTGTGTTTCTATTTTATGCTTCTCTTTTCTGCATCTACTCAAGCATATTCAACATGGAATATATCATAGCTAATATTTAACAAAAATGTATTCTTCGAAAGTGACAGTTTATAGGTTTGTTATGCTATTCAGGGAGTCACAGAGGCTTTCACAGCTATTGCAAATATCATTCCCGTACCATACACCTCATGCAACAGACCCGCCACATTAAAGTTAGGTACACGCGAAGAGCAGGAGATAAGGCATCTCATGGACTTGCAAAGTATGCCCCAATACATAGATAACTTTGTAACATGGATGGATAAAACTCCACCCATTATAAACTCTAAAGTTATTTCGGATGTAAACCAGATTTTTCAGTCATGAAATGAATAAGTTCACTGGTTTTCCTATTAAAAAAAAAAAAAGGTTTTTCTTATAGATTCCATTTGTAACATGCTAGTAAACATATATCATAATCAAAGGCAAATGATTTTTCTCTTTTGTTGCAAGTATGTAGACATCGTAGAGCAACTTGGTAATCAGCTGGGTCACCAAGATTTACTTGTTTGTCAATGCAAATATGAAAACCAAGTATAACACACTGCCAATCTCTTCAAATCAAATTTCACGTCGGGACAACGTGTAATTTTTTTTGTAAAGCAATTATGAAATTCGCGAGAAAAATAATCAAGTTTTGAGAGATGCGGAAATGAGATTGAAATTGAAGAGAGATGAAAAGTGGTAGAGATAAGGTCTATAGCTTGAACTTCAATGGACATAATGATAACCAATACCATCATTCCCATCAAAAGTTTTCTACTCCTATTAAATTTCCTATCCATTGATCTATTATTCTCTCTTTGTAAAATTTCTTATTTTTAAACTAGATTTAGAATGATAATTAAGACTTCAACTCTTATCTTTTATATACAATTGAATGAATCGACACATTTGAAAAAAAATATTTAATCTATTAATAAATTTATACTAAAAATAAGAGTTGTCTAATAATGGTGACCTTTTAAAAGCATGAGCGGTTTTATGTTTAAAAAAAAAATACAATTTAAGTAATGCCTTTTAGCTAGGTTCATAAGATTTCAAAATAATTTTTATGTTCATGTGTTTGTTTTACTAGAGCCATGTATATTTATACAAGTATCATAAGTTTCAAGTTAATATATGAGAATAGATGAAGCAATAATCACAATATGTTACATTTAATAACCAATTTATTAAGACTTTGAATAAAATACTGGTAATAAATAATTGTTATTGGAGTATATGGAGTTTAAATCATCATAAGAAACATTTATGAAAGCACAAAGATTATAATCAAACTTATTTGCAAGACGTACTACTTGAAAACTTGTGTTTATGAAGACAAAACTTATAAAAAATAAAAGCTCTTTACAATTACGATGAAATATTTAATTTCAAGCCAATAAATAATAAACTTAACCATTTAAAAATTTAAGACTTCGATTCAAAGTAAATGTTTGATTCAATAATACGGCCAAAATGGGGATATGCCCCTTAAGTTGAAACTTTCCAGCAAAATGTCTCATGTATGAAACTATTTAGGGATATGCCCCTGTTTTAAACTCGATTTGGTGAAAATCGAGTTATAGGCATCAAACTTAAAAAAAAAAAAAAAAAAAAAAAAAAAAAAAAAAAAAAAAAATCTTGCATCGAACTCGAGTTTGTTTTAAACTTGATTTTCTAAAAATCGAATTTCAATGAAAAACTCGATTTGGTGAATATCGAGTTATAGGCAATCCAACTTACAAAAAAATAAAAAAATAATAATAATTCTTGCATGGAACTCGAGTTCCATGCAGGATTTTTCAAACAACTCGATTTTCGGCAAATTGAGATTTTCATTGAAACTCGATTTTCTAAAAATTGAGTTTCAAAACAGGGGCATATCCCTAAATAGTTTCAAACAGGGGGCATTTTGCTGAAAAATTTCGGCGAAAGGGGTATTTTGCCATTTTGGTCTCAATAATACCAAGTCTTCAAAAAAAAAAAAAAAAAAAAAAAAAAAAAAAAAACCTTTGAAGAGCTTGTAAAGAGTTTGCCTTGCATTGTAATCCAATAAATGTTATTGGCACAACATTGTCAGAAGTCAGCTGGTTCAAATTACTCTAAACCTTCTGATAAGGATAAAATTGTAAAGATATACTCATTGATGGTAAGGCATAGAGCGACGTTCCAAACACACCCATTGGTCTTACTTTTGGCCATTGACAGGTGACGACAGTGGGGAGTCTACAGCTTGAAGCTGACGAGGTCAACTTGGGAGGAGGTGGAAAGTTGACGACATTAATTCTATCCACGAGACTGACGACTCTGGCATAACCTTGCTTGGCTTCCACGCATGCGTATGCAAGGAAATATCTTGTGCCCCACGCTTAGAGAGACTCCTACAAAGAAAAGGTTTCGTAAAATACGCTCATAAGGATTCCTATAAGGAAAAGACTTCTAAACCAAGGAAAAGATGTCAGCCCTCTACTACTATAAAAGCCCCAATACCCTCACTAACCAAGGTACATATAATTCACCCCAACTCTGGCACTCTAGAGTTGTGAGAAGTTCTAATTTGACCTTCGGAGGGTATTTGGCTGGCACCACACCGGTGCTCTCTATTAGGTCTTCTCTTTTTTGTGTTACGCAGGTGTTACTATGAGCGTGCAGGGACTGTGTGGCTCACTGGTGGTTTTTTCGGCATCATCACCTTCAAATCTAAATTCAAAATCACTTCAAAAATCTTAAAAAGTTTAAACAATACAAGTAAAATCAAAACACTCATTGACCTAATCCATCGCTTAGTGGTAGGCAAATCCGGCAAAATCTTCTTGCAATTCTCCAAATTCCACTTCCTTTTCTTCAAATTACTACTATTAGATTACCATCTATATTAGCATTACTACTATTATGAGTTCCGCAACCCCTCAACTACAACCGATCAAGTTTCGCAAGACGGTGGAATTGACTCCCAATTTGAAAACTCACTGCTCCCTAATCTTTTCCTTTTCTTCTTCTACTTCTTCTTATTCACATTTAACAATAATGTGTCCACCTTAGAATCCTTCGTGTCAAACTAATCGTCGCCATAAGAGATTAAGGAGTGGAAAAAAGAAGGGGTTTTGTAAGGAATGGCGAAGGTGCTTATGGCGGCAAGTGTATACAAAGAGGAAATGAGGTTTGTTGTGAAAAGAAGACGATGAAAGGAAAATAAGATCACATGAAATGCGTGGAATGAGAGAATGTGAAAGTGAGTAAATGAATATTTTGAAATTTTGGGAAAGGAGTCTGGATTAGGGTTTTAAAGTGGATTGGGATCGGGTTTTTATGGAGGGAGGGTTTTCGCCAAATTTATCTATTCCACTTTAAGATCACACGAAATGTGCTAATTGACTATTTTAGGAAAGTTTTGATACCACTTTCATGGGAAATATAAAATGTTGCAATAAAAATAAGTTGCTTTTTTTTTTTTTCATGAAAAGTTTCTAAAAATATTTTCTAAACCAATTCCCTTAGGGCATACGTTAAGTTTCCCTTCCTTATATATGTATGTTGTAACGCTTAAAGCCAGTAATATCTTAAATCATCACCTAGCCTAGGTAACACCAACTTGACAATACCTTGCATATTCTACCATTTTCACATACATTTTGTTTAAATATTTAGAGGTTTTTTTCTTAAGAAAACACACACACACATATACATATATTTATAGAGGGTTTCTTTAAATTAATGCAACACCCGCAATATTTTCATAATAGTTTCACAACAAATCCTAAGAGACTGTTGTTATTGGTTCTAATCTGAATCCACTATCATCGTTCTAAAAAACTGGAACAATCAAAGAACCAAAAATGGGTCAGGTTTCTGGTTGAACCGATTATTTTTCCCAGTTTTTGCCATACCGGTTCCATGTCTAGTTTAACCGATTCAATTGTCTAGTCCGGTTTTTAAAACAATGTCAACCATCGATATCACTTATTTACCAACCAATAATAGCTTACCACCTAAGATTTGTTGTGAAAATGCTATAGATGTAGTATCACTCTTTCTTTTCATCATAAGGAACTGTACATAAATTTTGGTCTTCATTTGAAATGTATAAATCTTAACTAGCTAGTGGCTTCATATGTGTCCTGCGTGTATTGAGAGATCTTATTTTTTTTGTATTCAATGTTTTAAAATCAAGTTTTTAAGATCCTAAACTAACCTCCAAAAAAAAAAATTAGGGTTTGTTTGGTAAGCATACTCAAACACATATTTTCAGTTTTTAAACAACATTACACGTGTTTCCACACACTTTTTCACCCACATGTATATCAAAAAAATACAAACAACATTACTCAAACTCCTCTACCAAACAGGCCCTTAGTGTTTGAACTTTGAAATATGGTTTAAAAATGTAATGATTTGGATATTATAAACCACCTTTCATTTTCTCTTTTTTGGATTATATAACTATATAAATATGTGTGAGAGAAAAATATGACAAAAATTAAAAATTTCAACTTTGTTATGACAGTGAAGAAGTTTATTAAACTCACCTAACAAATCACAAGATCAGGATCAATATGTGGATGCTCAAAATAGCGGGAGCATTAGAAAAGTTAGTATACTAGTACAAGAACAACAAGCCTCTGATCCTGAAAAAAAAATTTGGGGGTAAAAGTAGAAGATTGACAATATCTTGGGCATGTATAACGTAAGTTTGGTTGCAAAGGGGTTTACTCAAAACTTGGTGTAGACTTTATTGTTACTGTAGAGACCCAAAATTGAGTGTCTACAGTTACATATTTGTTGGCAGCAAAATTTGCTTCGGTTAGAATAATCATGTCTATTGTGGCATGGATAGAGTTGCAATTGCACCGATTAGATGTCTAAGTATACTTTCCTCAATGGTGAATTGAAGAAAGACATCTATATGTCACATCAAGATGGTTTCCAAGTTAAAGGACATGAGTAATCTACAAGTTAAAAAGATCCATGTATGGACTCATTTAATACTCCAGGTAATAATATTTGTAGTTCCACCAAGCAATCTTGTAGATTGATTTTGAAATGAGTCCATTGTTAGATCATTATGATTATGTAAGGTGAGCAAAGGAATTATCTGAAGAAAGAAATGTGTCTTAAGAATGAGGAGGAAATTAAATATCACCTATGCCCAAGTTAAGGGCAACCTCATCATGCTATGATAAGTGCATGACCAGATATTTGTTATGCGGTGGGAGTATATGTCAATATAATCCCGATATGGCACAGTGGCGGTTAGTTAAACGAATTTTCTGTTATCTAACAAAGTTATGCGCTTCCAAATGAAAAATGAGATTAAAAAAAAAAAAAAAAAAAAAAAAAAACCCTCTAAAAAAAATGAATGGCTCAAAAACTCACTTGGGTTAAAGTCTCTGCACTTTATTTTCAAGATTTTCAAAGACATCTCTATCTCTCAACCAAGAAATATGTTCATGTGGCTAAAGTGCATGTGCATAATAGTTGAGTATGAAAAACAGTGGAATTCTTTAGATAGAAGTAGCATCAAGAACTTTGACTTAAAATTCTTGCTTAAGCAACACAATTTTTTTTTTTTTTTTTTTTTTGAAAATTGGACTAAAAAAAAAAATCACTAAAAATAACCCAAAAAAAATTTAACATAAAATAAAACTAAATGCAGATCATCTCAAGTTCCTCCCCCCAACCTAAAACTTACATTGTCCTCAATGTTAACAAGAAAAAACAATAAAGAGTAGAGATTACGGAGAGTACCTTGAAGAGATGAACATAAATGGACAAAAAAAAAAAAAAAAAATCTAAACTAAGACACAAACACTAATGCTAATTGCTTGGCAAGTCTTGATAAATGAGATCCTCCAAATTAATGGATTCCTACTCTTGTGAAAAATTCTCAAGCAATGGCTTAAGACGTTGTCCATTCACCTTAAAAATGTTACCATTCTTAGGGTTTTCAGTTTCTATGGCACCATGGGGGAAAACATTTTTAACAATGAAAGGTCCAGTCCATCTAGATCTCAATTTTCTGGAGAACAAATGTAACCTTGAATTATACAAAGGCGTAAATGCACTTTTAGTCCCTACATTTTGACTTTTTTTCATTTTAGTCCCTACATTTTAATTTTACCACTTTTAGTCCCTAAATCAATTAACGCGTTCCATTTTGGTCCTTTCCGATAGCCCATTACCAGAAATTGCTTAGGTGGCAGACAGAACTATTAAAATAATAATAATAAATTTTATTTTACTATTAAAAATGCCACGTCAACTTATAAATTAAAAAAATTATTTATTAATTTTAACTAAATAAAAAAATTAAAAACAAATAATTTAAAAAAGAAATTAAATTAAATTAAAAATAAATTCTTTACATTATGTTCTTCCTAGTCATCATAAAGAATGTGTTCATGTTCTTCCTCAAATAATATGTTTGGTTGCCAAGAAAATTAAAAAAATCAAGAACATACCAACATGGAACACGTAAAATCAAAGGGCACAGATCTACAAAATACAAAGACCTTCAAGATTCAAAACACAAAGAACACAAACCCAAACCCAACCCTCAATTTCTAGCAAACCCAAAACATCACATGAAAAATCAAACCCTCCATACAAACATCAAACCCAGAAACAAACCCATAAATTTCAAACCCAAATTCGAGAAACCCGTAAACAAATCCAGAAATTTTAAACCCACCGATCTAATAGAGACCCACTGATCTGTGAGAGATTGGAGGTAAACCACCGCCGACCTCAGCCCTTCCACTGTCACGCACTAAGCCCCACCGTCCTTCACATCGACACAAGACACAGCCCAACGTGCAGCTCCTTCGCGGGGATTGAGCACTCGGACTCGAGCGAGGCGTTGACGGTGTTGGCGAAGAGGAGGTGGAGGGAGTTGGAGAAGGTGGAGGCGACGATGAGGGGTTTGTGCGTTGGGGTTTGGGAGGTCTTGAGGGAGGAGATTCGGGAAGGCGGAGAAAATGTGGATTGAGGGGTTAGGGTTAGGGTTTGGGATTGGGGATTGAGGGAGTGGATTTTGAGAGAGGGGGTGTTGGAGTCGGAGTCGAAGAGAGAGAGGACGGCGAAGAATTGCAATCTTCACACCTTTCTTGAAAAAGATCTTGAGCTCCCTGGCCCTTTCCTTCACCTGATGCTCAAACCCAGCCATTTCTTTTTTTGAAATAGAGAGAGATAGAATTCTTTAGAGAGAGAGGGAGTGAATTTATTTTTAATTTAATTTAATTAATTTAATTTCTTTTTTAAACTATTTGTTTTTAATTTTTTTATTTAGTTAAAATTAATAAATAATTTTTTTAATTTATAAGCTGACGTGGCATTTTTAATAGTAAAATAAAAAAATTTATTATTATTTTAATAGTTCCGTCTGCCACCTAAGCAATTTCCGATAGTGGGCTAACGGAAAGGACCAAAATAGAACGCATTAATTGATTTAGGGACTAAAAGTGGTAAAATTAAAATGTAGGGACTAAAATGAAAAAAAGTAAAAATGTAGGGACTAAAAGTGCATTTACGCCTTATACAAAAGAACTTTTTGAGATGGTTCAAAAGATTTCCTTAAAATATGTTTATCATGAAAAACCTTCATTCTTTCTTTAGAAATCCTAGAATTCTCATATGCATCACGTCGAATTTCTTCCAACTCATTCGATTGCAATTTTCGCAATTTTTTTAATGAACTAGCCTTGTCTAAGTTAAAGTTAAACATCTTTATTGCCCAATACGATTTATGTTCCAATTCTACAGGCAAGTGACAAGTTTTACCATAAACAAGTCTATAGGGAGACATACCAAGAATATTTTTATGGGCAGTGCGGTACGCCCAAAGTGCATCATTCAACCTCAAAGACCAATTTTTACGATTTGGGTTAACCGTCTTTTCCAAAATTTGTTTAATATCTCTATTGGCAAGCTCAACTTGTCCACTTGTTTGTGGGTGATATGGGGTGGCAACCTTGTGTATTATGCAATATTTTCTCATTAATGCCTCAAAAGGTCGGTTGCAAAAGTGTAAGCCCCCATCACTAATAATTGCCCTAGGGATGCCAAACCTTGACAAAACAATTTCCTTTAAGAATTTCAAAACAATTTTGTGATTATTATTTTTGCAAGGAATAGCCTCAACCCATTTTGAAATATAATCTATAACCACTAGAATGTAAAGACATCCAAAAGAAGGAGGGAACGGACCCATGAAATCTATGCCCCAACAATCAAAAATTTCAACAACTAAAATTGGGTTTAAAGGCATCATATTTCTACGAGTTATTCCTCCCAACTTTTGACAAGACTCATAAGATTTGCAAAAATGATGAGTGTCTTTAAACATATTAGGCCAATAAAAACCACATTGCAAAATCTTTGCAATGTTTTCCTTGAAGAAAAATAGCCTCCACAAGCTTCATTATGACAAAAGGAGATGATACTAAATATTTCATTATTAGGGACACATCTCCTAATGATTTGGTCTGGACAGACTTAAATAAATAAGGATCACCATGAGCTCTGTATTTGGAAGTGGGAAGTCATCCTTTGGGCACGCTTTATTCACGTCTCGAAAATCAACACAAACTCGAATTTGTCCATTTTTCTTTTTGACAAGGACAATGTTTGCAATCCATTTCGGGAATTGTACCTCCCAGATGAATCTTGCCTGCTCGAGTTTGTTAACTTTTGCCTCAATTTATGGGAGGAGTTCGGGTCGAAAGCGGCGTTAGGCCTGCTTGATTGGGCACACTCCTTGCTTTATTGCTAATCGGTGAATTGCAATTGTTGGGTCTAAACCTAGCATCTCCTTGTATGTCCAGGCGAACACATCTCTACACTCCATTAAAAGCTTAAAGTATTTGCTTTCTTCCTCCGGTGTCAAAAGCGAACTCACATAGATTGGGTGAGGTTCCTCGTCAGTCCCTAAGTTTAATTCTTTGAGCTCATCTACAGTTGCTTGCCCTTCGTCTTCTATTACCTGAGGGGCTTTATTTGGCTCATCGTCTGATGCGTCTGATTTGGAACCGAAATCCGCTGTCACTTGGCAAGAAGGAAGGACTAGTGTCTCGTGATCCTCCTCTCCATCGTCAACTTGCTTCTCGAGCTCTCGTGTGTGCACAATAGTCCGCCGCTTTACTTTAAGTAAGTTTCCTGTACTAACTTCTACAATCAACTCACGTTTCATGCGCGAAGGGATAAGGCTGTAAGCTTCGGTGCCATTTCTCTTTTGTAAGCCACTTTTCCTCTCCTTGGGTCGTGGGGTGTCAGTAGAGCTACTCGTAGACCTGAACCTATCAAATGTTGACCTACGTGCACGCAAGGTTCCTTCCTTTGTAGGTAGAGAAATGCTTAATCTATTAAATACCGACTCTCGAGGAGCAGATGTTCCTAAACGGTCAAATACAAAAGATCTTGATACAAGCTCTGGCTTCTCCTCCTCAACTTCAAAGGTGATGTGTTGTGACGTCGCCTTTTTTCCTTTCCCTTTGGCCGAGATTCGAACTGGCTCTTGTGATGAATACCCCAGCCCGGTTATAGGAATCTTGATTCCATAGCCTTGTTGCTTCAATTTGCTTTGGGTCGAGTTAAGCCCATGTGACCTTTCTTCCACGTAATCTGAATAAAGTTGCCTCAATTGCGGAGGGTTTTTGAAATCATAGCCTGATTTTGCCAAAAGTTTATACGCTTTAGGGTCGAAACCTTCTTCTGTTCTCCTGACTGGCAATGAATCTTCTTCAACAAGGTTATGTGTGGCTCTAGTGAAACCTTTGAGTGGGGGTTTTGTTGACGCCACTTAGTCTAACTTTGGTAATAGCAAGGTGAAATCACCTTTAAGGATAGCAATATCTTCCTTTTGAATAGACTTTTTGCACTTATCCTTAGTCTCCATCGTCAACCCGAATGGGGATTGCCCTTCCTTCTGTTTAAACGTGGGCACATATCGTAAGACCATGGGTGCCTCTTTCTCCTCTTCATGAAACTTTCATCTCACTTCAGAGTTAGGTTGGGGACCTTTTGTGAGGGTTTCGCCTCCTTCCTTACGTTTTGCCTTCTTCTTTTCTGTAGACTCTTCTTGTGGTACATCGCAAGTTGTGTCACAATCCAAATAAAACTTGGCGCCCACAAAGTGAGATTTTGCCACTGTAAATGGTTGCAAATCTGTTGTCACCACCTTTATTTGCTTGCCGTTGCAATACTTGAAGCATTGATGTAATATAGAAGGTACAACACCATTCCTATGAATCCATGGTCGTCCTAACAACAAGTTATAAGAAGTCTTCGAATCGATCACATGGAAGAGAGGTCTTGCTTTCAATTCATCAATAGTCACATTTAACCGAATCATGACGATTGCCCTTTGACCTTCTTGATTGAAGCCTTGGATGACGAGTCGACTTTTGGATAACTCTTCCATGGATATGCCTAGGCGTCTTATTGTTCCTTTGGGCATTATGTTGACGACAGACCCATCGTCTATGAGGATGCGGCTTACTCTTTCCCCCTGTGTGTAACCTGAGACAAAAAATGGTCAATTGTGTGGTTTGTAGCCCAATAGAAGATCCTCATCGGCAAACGTCATCTTGTCGTGGCAGTAAGCACATAAAGCAACCACTTTTTCCGAGGCATGGGTTTCACTTCCCTCTTCCTTGGTTACTTTGGTTTCTTCAAGGTTCACTTTTTCCTCCTTTTCGATAAGGTCTTCTTGATCATCAGCATCATGGCAAGAGACCATGTAAGTGGTTGTCATTAGGCCCTCTATAAGAAAGCCTTTAGGGAAAAACTCATGCAGCATGACCGACAAGGGGCCTTCCTATTGTAATAACTCATTCGAACGAGCTCCCTTTCTTTGTTTCTTCAAACCATTTGTTCCCTTCCCCTTAGGAGCAACTTTTGAATCGCTTGCTTGAAGTTCCCTTTTCTTGTAAGGAACATGGGGTTTTGGGTTACGCTATTTTCGAAGTCTCTTGTACGTCACAAAAGTCCAACCCTCTTCGTCGCCTACCAATTCGTCGTCAGCTCTATCATCATCTTGAGGGTTAAAGCATGACATTCGTATAGCCTCAAGCGTTCTAAATTGGATGTGCTTGTAATAGGCCCTTGATGTTGATGGGAAGGTGGACCGCACTTCCGTTGGAGTTGGTAACTTCATAGAAATTGGGGATCCAACAGCGAACGTAGCATGATTTGCCTCAACAGTTTCATCTAGGTC
The DNA here is from genome assembly GCA_030021035.2 of Notholithocarpus densiflorus. Lineage (NCBI taxonomy): Eukaryota > Viridiplantae > Streptophyta > Magnoliopsida > Fagales > Fagaceae > Notholithocarpus > Notholithocarpus densiflorus. Next base: position 28,818 of record JARYZH020000888.1, read on the forward strand.
TAAAATAATTTTACCCTTCTTTGCAAGCCTTAGGATAAGGTCCTTCAGAACAAAACATTTTTCCATAGGGTGACTTACAACTCGATGGTATACGCAGTATTTTGGGTCGTTGGTACGCCCCGTTTCCTCCGGACGCTTGCATTCTGGAAGCTTGATCACATTCTTCTCTAATAAGTCCTCAAGCATGCCTTGAACGTCGGCATCTGGAAACGAATACGTCTTTTCTTCCATCTCCTTCAAAGTTAATTGACGCTTCTCCCGCTCTTGCATTGAACCGGCCCTTTTCTCCATTCTCTTATTCTCTTTACTGGAGATCTTCACAGGCTCCACAGTAATGGCCATAGATTCCTTAACCATGGGTCTGGAAAACTTATCCCCTCTCCTTGTATCTTTCTTCTCTTTACACTGCTCTTCAACAGGTAGCCCTTTTCTCCATGGCTAGACAGGCTAAGCTCCATGTCATGGGCTCGGGTAGTAAGCTCTTCAAAGGTGTGAGGTTTAATTCCTTGGAGGATGTAAAGCAACCCCCAGTGCATACCTTGGATGCACATCGCCACCCCTGAAGACTTGGAAAGGCGATCTTTGCAGTCGATGCTCAACGAGCGCCAACGATTGATGTAGTCTACCACTGGTTCATCTTTCCATTGCTTCGTGTTGGTTAATTCTAGCATGCTTACGGTACATCGGGTACTGTAGAAACGGTTCAAGAATTCCCTTTCCATTTGCTTCTAACTATCAATGGACTTGGGCTCAAGATCCATGTACCAATTGAAGGCATTCCCTCAAAAAGTACGCACAAATTGCTTCGTGAGCAAGTCCCCATCCGTATCAGCATTATTGCAAGTCTTGATGAAATGAGCGATATGTTGCTTTGGATTCCCTTTCCCATCGAATTGTTAAAACTTAGGAGGTTGGTAACCGGCAAGCATCTGTAAAATGTCAATCCTCTTGGTGTATGGTTTTGAATACATCAGAGAGCTTTGTGGTGCCCCACCATATTGAGCTCGAATGGTGTTCGTTATCATGTCTTATAACTGCTTGACCGATAGAGATGAAATTGAGGTAGAGCTCCCTTGTGGACCACCAGCCTTCTTTGGAGAAGATGTGTGAGCATCTTGGGATGTATGCTGATGCGTATGAGAATGGCCTTTGCTAAACTCCCCTCGATTCTGAACCTCGAGCTTGTTCATAAGCGTGGCAATTTGAAGGTCTTTCTCCTTCATGGTCTTGGTAAGCTTAGCTATAGCATGTCCCATTTTAGTAATCTTTTCGTCAATGGTGGCAGTCTCCTTCATCATGGCCGCCATAGCTATTGTACGAGAAGAATTCTCTAAGAAGATAGATGAAGTGACTTCTCGAGGGGGTCTTTAGGAAGAACCTGACTGTGAAGCAGTACTCGACCCAGCATCTGAAGCAGAATAGTGATATTCGCTCCTTATCGTTGAGTCCTTTGGAGCGAATGCTGAATCTCCCCTCCTAGAGGAAGTGTGCTTGCTTGTCCTCAAAGTGCTCAAGGAGATGACAGTCTTTGGTTAGGCTAGGGCACTTATGAGTTTGGTCACAGGAGCCTTTCCCTCAACTTCTTGTGATGTGAGAAGCCTTATTTCCTTAGCTTTGTTTCGAGTCATGGGACCTGTGGAAGTACTGCTGCTTGTTGACCCCCCAACGCTTTTGGTAGCATTCTTGGGAATCTGAGACTTCTTCGAGGCCATTGAACTTGGTGAATTGGAGACTTGAAGATTTCTAGGATGGAGAAAGAGATGAGAGGCAGAGATGTCCCACTAGGCGTGCCAGAAATTTGTACACATAAAATTCGTAAAAGATAAATCACACGATCACGAAATAGTGTAACAAATTATCAACTTGTATTGATTTGTATATATGTGAGTACAATCCTCTTTACAATGAAAGAGTACAGTAAATTCCTCTGATTCGATCTCCAAGAAACTTTACGATCCAAAGGGGCTATGAAGCTTGATCTTGAATCGAGCTTTGATGTCTCCAAGTTGAATGAATATTTGAACGTGCTTGATTTGATGCGAGGGCCGTTGGCTTAATCTCATATTGGATTAAAGGAGAATCCCCACCTTGATTTGAAGAAGTAGAAATAAGCCTTGATGAACAATAGAATTCTTATGAACTTAGAGATGACTCTTTATTTTGGTAGAGTGTTAGTAGGGTTTTCTCTCTAAGTGTCTTTTTTTTTTTCCCCTCATATGAGAAGCCTCTATTTATAAGCAACTCAATAGTCTTCAATTTGGAATTTTCTCTCAGCATTTATTGAGAGTTTAATTATGAATTTAATTTGGTATATCATTTAATAAGAACTTTTCATATAGGTCTTTTCTTTTGACGTTGCCATATGGCTTTCTTCATTTGATGTTGCCACGTGGCTTGATTTCATTCGCTGATCATCCACATCATCAATTGGAGATTAATTTGATCAAAAATATTTTATCATGAACAATCGGATGGTTGTGAATACATCATAAAATTTTGATGTCTACAATGTCATAATCCATGAGGTTAATGGCTAAAGACAAAATTATAGGCCATGTTTGGATGAGTTAAATATAAGTGACTTGGACTTACAAAAAGGCACAGACTTATTGCTCATGCATATGTGCATTAAAGGAGAAAGAGAGAGAGAGAGAGAGAGATTTACCAAATCTAAAAGTTCTTATGCCATCTGTAACATACTAGTAAGCAAATTCCATAATCAGAGGGCTTTATTTCTTCTTTGTAGCAATTATGCAAACATAGATGAGCAGCCTTGTGTTCCGGGTCATAAGGATGTACTTGTTCATTCATGCATTGATAAAAACTTTGTAAAACACACTCTCCAAATAACTCCATCTCAAATTCCATTATATGATGTTGGCAATGGCTAACATATTCTGTAAAGCTAATATGAAATGTGTTAAGGTCAGTAGATTGAACTTTAATGACTATAACGATAACCAATATCATCATTCCCATTAAGATTTTTCTATCCATTGATCTATTCCCACTTTGTAAAATTTCTTATTTTTAAGCTAAATTTAGAATGATAATTAATACTTTAACTCTTATCTTTTATATACAATGGAATGATTTGACACATTTAAAATAAAACACTATTTAATCTAAAAACTAATATATATATATATATATATAGTTAAGTGCCTTTTAGGTAGGGTCATAAGATTTCAAAATAATTAAGGACGTGTATTTTTTTTTAAAGAAGAGTTAGGGACATGTATTTAACTCCTAGTTAAACCTTTACCATACATATAGGTTATCAAAGGGTTGTTATTACATACTCTGTAAGTATGCTCCCTCCTTGGGGCCCACCCCTCTGTGAGAGGGAGGGACTATACTCCTGAAGTATAAAATAATTTCCGTTACCAAATGGGACACTGAACTAAATTAAATTATTAATTTAGTCTTACATTCTCCGACTTGACTCATATGATAACTGATGGTGCCGAAAATTGTCAGTAAGCTACACGGTCCTTACGTGCTCAAAACAACACCTACACAACACAAAACAAGAAGAATTTAGGAGAGCACCAATGTGGTACCGACCCAAGACCCTCCAAAGGTTAAGTTAGATAACTTCTCACAACCCTAGAGTGCCAGAGTTGGAGTAAATTATGCGTACCTTGATTTATGAGGGTTTTAGGGTTTTTTATAGTAGCATAGGGTTGACACTCGTTCCTTGGCTAGGAAGATGTTTCCTTATGGGAGAGATTCTCTTTAATTTGCGTATTTTGCGGAATCCTTTCCTTATAGGAGTCTCCATGATTAGGGTTTATCGTGGGGTGCAAGGTATATTCATACGTGGAGCCCAAGTAAAAGACATACTGGACCCGTCAAGAATTCCTTTCACCCCCATCATTTTCATCCCGTCAGTTACTTATTCCGTCTATGCTTTATGGTTGTCTCGTCCACGCATAGATGATCCTGAGGTGCACTTGTTAGCCTTGAGATGGATCGTCAGCTTTGTGGAGTCATTTACGGGTGCATTAGCAAAGTCGTCAGCTACAACAGGTTCGTCCCCTTTACTTAGACTTCAAGAATTACCCTTATCAGCTGCCCCCTACTCCATAACCCCGTTAGCTCTAGTTGACGAGTTGTGAAGTTTGATTTGCAGTTCTTTTATTATATATATATATATATATATACATTTTTTGGGAAACGAGACATTTATTGATTGATTTCTTGAGTAGCCATTATTAAATGCTTGAACACGTGGCTTAAGCGGATTGGCTCCGTTTCTGGACGAAGGTGTCACTTCGTCTTCCGTGCAATTTTCACCCTATATATATCTCACTTCCTTCCTCATTTCTCCTATTTCATCACTGTCGATCTTCAGAGAGAGCTCGTTACTTTGAGATCATAGAGAAGTGTTATTCTGGGAAGTTCGAGAAAGTTACCAAATCCCTGACCATATCCAATCCGTCTTCTTGGAAAGTTCGAGAAGTGTTATTCTGGGAAGACCGCTGACGTTGGCATGTACGATGCTATGTTCGCAGCAGGGTTGAGGTTGCCTCTGATGGCCCTACATCGTCAGTTGGCAAACTTTTTAGGATTGTCCGTCAGCCAAATTGCTCCCAACGCCTGGAGGATATTCATTGGGGCTGAGATCCTGTGGGGTCGTCTTAGTGGTGGGAACCGTCAACTAACTCTTGACGAGTTCTTTTGGTGCTAAAGGCCTCAACACATTATCTCGTCCCAAGGGATATACCACTTTGTAGCTAGGAAGAAGGATCTTAAGTTGGTGTCAGACATGCCTAACTCCAATAGGAATTGGAAGGGCAAGTATTTTTTTGTCAAAAAGACGAACTGGGTATGCCATCCAGAAGAGTGGGTGACGATGCCTCATGGTTTTGACAATACTTGGGGCATCGTCAAGGATTCAGGTTTAACACCGTCTACCTTTTGCCTTTTCTTTTCTTGTTGTCTTTAAGTTTCTATGCCGTCTACATTTTTTTTTTTTTTTGTTTACAGCTAGTGTTCATCCACATATCTCAGGCGAGCAAGAAGCTTTCATCCGTCGGGTCGCAGAGATTCCTTTGAATGAGCAGAAGTGACGGGACCTAATAACCCTCGACACTTTAAACGCTTATTGTGGTGGTCCAGAGCCAACGCCTGTAGCTTGCAGGTTGAACGAGTATTCCCATCGCCGTAAGTTTCTCCTTTCCTTATTTCTTTCTGTCTCTTTCTTGTTGTTCTTTTAACTTCCCGTTCTCCGTTCGTAACAGAGATGGAGGCAGCCAGACTGAGGGCTTCGATAAGAGCGTCGGCTGCGATGCGTAAAAAAGAGGAGGGGAAGAAAGAGAAGGGCATTGAAGGGGCATCCTCATCAACCCCAAAGGCTACCAGGAAGGGGGCACCCAAAAGAAAAAATGAAAGGAAGGACGACCGTCCTCCTAAGAAGTCTTCAGTTGATCCTGGGGAGAAGCAGCCAAAGAAGTTGTCGCTTCCCAAGCTAGGCCATGGAACTGGTAAAGGCTTGATGACGTCCTCAGGCCCCAGCGCCTAGGGAATCCATCACCTTCTTACAGACGAAGTTTACGTCGTCGAGATGGTTGGATCAATCATCAAGGAGGCGGACGTTGATCCTTGTGTTGAGCAGGAAACGGAGGACCTGGGGGCGTGAGGCCTTTTTGACCTCTCCAGGGTAAGTTTCCTTCCTAAAAATGCTTCTTTATTTTCTATTCGTAAGTTGACAGTTGCATTTCACTTTCAGGCACTGGTGCGCATGAAGGCACTTAAGGACAGGTGTGTTGCTGAGGAGGGGGTGATCAACCATCTGCGAAAGTGCAACGAGAACTTGACCAACGAGCAGGCGTAGTACAAGGACGCTCTTCGCACCTTGAATAAAGAGGGATTTGAGGGAAAAGTTGAAGGCGGAGGCCAGCCAGAGGGAAAAAAGAGCAGGAAGCAAAAGTGACGGTGGAGAAGGAGCTAACGGCCCTTGTTGGGCAGGTGGAGACGGCTAGGGCTGACGCCGTGAACGAATTTAAGGCTTCACAGCCTTATATTGATTCCTACGCCGTCTACTATGGTGATGGGTTTGAGGATTGCCTTAAACAGGTCAAGTCCGTCTACCCGAACTTGGATTTATCCAAGGTTACCATGGACGACCCCTTGTCGTCGACTCCTGCTGACAACACTATCTATGAAGAAACTGACGACTCCACAGAGTCGGAGAATGATCCAAAAGATAATAGTCTCGTCCTGGCCCAACCTACTACGAATCCTCCCGTCGTCCCTTCGATTCCGTCTACTAAGCCTTTGAGTGTTGAGACCCCCTTTCCCAAGACGTTAGAGATCTTCCTCCCCATGGCGACGAGAACCCCCAGGACGCCCCGACCTCCTTAACTTAGCTTTTATTTTTAAGAATTATGTCATTTGTATATTCAATCTAATTTGCAGACAATATTAAATGCCCCTTGGTTTTGGGCCTTGTTTGTAAGGATATTATTTCATTTATGACATACTCGTCACTTTTTTATCATGTGTTTTGGCTTTTATGTATTGATGCATGTTTGCCCATTTGTTCTCTGTGCTTGTGTGTAAAGGGACTCGGAATAAATCCGTCTGCTTTGGTGGATTTGTCCACTTTTAGTCATGAGAAAGGACTCGTCCAGTTTGAGGACCAAAATAAGAAACTCGTCCACTTGCGGATTAACATTGAACTCGTCCACTTGTGGACTTAAATATGAATCCGTCTACTTGTGTACTAATTATGAATCTGTCCACTTGTGGACTTATATTTCATCCTTGTGGGATGAACTCGTCCACTTATGGACTAATTATAAACTCTTCCACTTATGAGCTCGTTTACTTATATTTCATCCTTGTGGGATGAACTCGTCCACTTATGGACTAGTTATGAATTCGTCCACTTGTGGACAGTAATATCATCTCATCCTTGTGGGATGAACTCGTCCACTTATGGACTATATTTTTTTACGAAATATTCTGGAATATGCCATAGTTTTTGTTTACGCCAGAACATATTCGGATTTTTTTTTTTTTTTGAAGCTATAGGGGCATTTGCATATGCCGGTATAGGCCTAAGACCTATAGCAGCGTTTTCAAACGCCGCTATAGGTCCCTTACTTAATTTTTGTTTTTTTAGTTCTGAACATTTTTCTAACAAGGGCCTATAGTGACGTTTGTAAAACGCTGCTATAGCCCAACCCAAAAAAAGAAAATGAGGGACCTATAGCAGCGTTTTGCAAACGCCATTATAGATCCTTACAAGACCAAGACCTATAGTGGCGTTTTTAAAACGCTACTATAGGCCCAGTGTTTAAAAATGCCACTATATATCCCCCTGAACGTGGCTATAGATATGCCTATAGCAGCGTTTTTAGAAAACGCCACTATAGGGTACCTATAGTGGCTTTTTTGCAAATGCCACAAAAAAAAAAAAAAAAAAAAAAAACGCTGCTATAGGCACTATTAGGCAGGTTTTTTTGTAGTGATTAGAAAAGTTAGTATACTAGTACAAGAACAACAAGCCTCTGGTCCTAAAAAAAAAAATGGGAGTAAAAAGTACAAGATTGACAATATCTTGGGCATGTATAATGTAAGTTTCGTTGCGAAGGGGTTTACTCAAAACTTGGTGTAGACTTTATTGTTACATATTTGTTGGTAGCAAAATTTGCTTCAGTTAGAATAATCATGTCTATTGTGGCATGGATAGAGTTGGAATTGCACCAATTAGGTGTCTAAGTATACTTTCCTCAATGGTGAATTGAAGAAAGACATCTATATGTTACATCAAGATGGTTTCCATGTTAAAGGACATGAGTAAAAGTCTACAAGTTAGAAAGATCCATGTATGGACTCATTTAATACTTTAGGTAATAGTATTTGTAGTTCCACCAAGCAATCTAGTAGATTGATTTTGAAATGAGTCCATTGTTAGATCATTATGATTATGTATGGTGAGCAAAGGAATTATCCAAAGAAAGAAATGTGTTTTAAGGATGCAGAGGAAATTAAATATCTCCTATGCCCAAGTTAAGGACAACCTCATCATGCGATAAGCGCAAGACTAGATATTTGTTATGCGATGGGAGTATATGTCAATATAATCCTGATAGGGCACATTGGCGGTTAGTTAAACGAAATTTACGTTATCTCCAAGGCACTAAAGGAATGAAACTATGTTTTGGCATGAGTAATCCAGAGATAATAGGATATTTTAACATATATTCCTATTCAATGGAACAATTGTTTCTTAGTTAAACAAGAAATAAGGTTATGCCGTGAAGCATACAATGGAGGCGAAATACATATGATGCAACATAACAGTAAGTAATACGGTCTAGATTTAAAATTAGAGCAAGACTTAGGTACAATACTTAGGTGTTGTTCCTTAGATTCTCCTTTTAAGATTCTGCTATGTGGATTTTTTTCTCATGGGATGGAAGTGTATTTTTTAGTTAAGTAGCCATATAGCTGAATCTTAAGAGAGGAACCTAAGGAACAGTACCTAAGGTACTGTACCTAAGTTTTGTCCTTAAAATTATATCGACAATTTAAAATTAGGTATACCTAACAGATTGATCGATGTGTATTGTGACAAAAGGTTTGCTATCTCGTTTATAAAAAGTTGAGTAAATGGCTCCAAAGGCAAACACATCAATGTATAACTATATTCAAGATATAGTGGAGAAAAGTTGAGGCACGTGTCCAGGATATCCCCTTGAGTGAGATGGTGGCCGATCCTATGACCAAAGGATTGACTTTGGATAGATCTAGAGTGCATGTAGGAAAAATGAGACTTGTGAATCCAAAAACCTAGGTGGGATACTGCATACAGTTGCACAGATGGAAGGATTGGGGACGCCCGGAGAACATGGCTATGCAGCTTATGCTTTGGGGACATAATTGGTTAGTATTAAGCAAAATAGTATTGTATGAAAAGTTAGCGTATGAATGTAAAGTCCACTAATGTGCATCATTCATAACACAACTTGTACAATGAAAAATCACCGAAGTCATACAAGAAAACCTTCGGGGTATTGGCTTAGAGGAAGTATCAAGCGATTAAGTGTCAGTCAAGACATGTTTGGTGTGTGTGGCTGAAGGACATCGACTGACAATGCAGGTGTGGACTAAAATCCCTGCCTGCGTGTACTGACAAACGTCCCACATGTTCAATGCCATTCATTTGAAATAATAGTGAGTGATAAGACATCCAAAGTATACTACAAGAGTGGTATATAACGAAGGGTGCGGTCAGTGGTGTGTGACAAGATGTGTACACAGCTTTGCCAGAGTCAGACACTAACGCTAATCTATGAAGAGCATAGATGAGAATCAACATTAGGCAATACCAGGGTGACACCACAGTATATATTGATTGTAGTTAACATCATTAGTTATGGTACGATCAAGTGGGAGATATCAGTATATATAGTGATAGATGATCACACCGTCACTCATACAATGACCCGCCACTTGGTGGATGGTGTTGCTTCAACAACCTACTGTAGAGAATTAATTAAGCGTTAAAGTTAGTTATTTACTAAAAAAATCACATTTCTTAGATAAGATACAACTCTTTGGTAAACAGACATATCTCTTCCCAATAGACATGAAGGAGTCTACAAATACTAGGACTCCTCATTCATTGTTACGTCACATTTTATTCTCTCTGTATGTGTTGGTGATTCCCACAGAAGAGGAGATGTCAATTTTTCCCATGATCCACACTCCTAATCAAGGTGGCTGAACTCATTGACCCTGATGTTCATAACTAAAAACCAAGGTTTATAAATGATCTTTTCAGCCCCCAATCTGCTCAACCCATTCTATCTATCCCCATTCCCGCAAAAAACAAAGCAAACAGGCTTATTTGGGTTCCAAACTCAAAGGGAGTCTTCATAGTCAAGTCAGCATATCGTCTTTCTCTCCCCCAAGCAAATACCACACCCCACTCCCAAGTGAATTGGAAGAAGATCTAGAAGCTTAAAGATCTATAGAGATTCAAGATGTTTTTGTGGCGTCTAGGCAACAACACTACCAACCAAAGAAAATCTTTCTTGCTGTCTAAATATGATTGATCATTGTTGTGTGCTTTGCAACGAGGAAACAGAATCATTTCAACACCTCTTCTTTTTATGCCTTTTTGCTAAAGCAACATGGTTTGTAGCTTGTTGGGGTCTTAGAGCAAATGAATGTACCATTTCTTTGCTGGAGAGCATTATCAATCCAATTCTAAATCATCCAAAATCCCTATGCCCCACAAAAGATCTTTGGCTCATGCTGCGACTTAAATAATGCTCCCAAGTGCAGTATTGTCACGAAGTAATGACTCGGTAAGTCCGAGCTTGAATCCACAGGGAAAAGGAAAATGATTAGCAAACCACAAGAAAATAAAACTAAAATGACAAAGTTTAATTGAAGAGATTTTGATGGTTTAGTAAAGGTAATTTAAATTGAGAGAAAATAGCAATGTATTAAAGTGCTAAGGTTTGGGGATCCACACACAACACATCTATTGGTAGTCTTAACAAAATTTATTTTATAACTCAACTAAAATTCATACGAAGGATGATCTTAGTCGAATGATTTAACAATAAGAACTCAAGAATTAATTGTCTAAGGTAGTTTCATGAAATTAATTGATTTTAGGCAAAACAAAACTAGTGAATTGTTTGCAGGGAATACTAAGCATTTAACGTGCCCGAAGTCTACGATAAATCAAAAAATTATACAGAACTAAACACTTTTCTAGATGAGTAAATCAATCAAAAAATAATAACATAAGCATTAAAACCATAAAATAATTGTTAAGAACATACCAATAAATGGTTGGGTTTCACCCCTTGCCTTAGCAAGGCTTCTAGGAAGTCATAACACAAATAAAACTCTAAAAACTGTAAAGAAACTTTAAGAAAACCTAAATTACGTTCTACAGCAGCTCTTCTCTGAATTTTTCCTAAAGAGCCTTTAAATAAGTCAAGGAATCCTATTACAAATTGAATTCCCGTTTAGAGAAAATTCCAAGTTTTCAAGGCTTCACTTAACCGACTTTTTTGGCCTATTTAACGTCAGAATTCAAATTTTTAGTAAATTACAAATTGTAGCCCTTTAAGTTACCTTTTAAGCCCAACCTGAATCATCTCGATTGGACATTTGAGCCGAAAGTTATACCCAAAATACTAACTAGTGCGCAAGATGGAATCCTAATTCAAATTGGACTTGGATTTGGTGCAAATTTCTTTTGATTCCTTGCTCCAATTGGATTTAAATTTCATTGGGTTGGCCTACTTTGACTTCATTATGGCTCTTGTAAAAATAAAGTCCATTGGCCTTCTTCTTTGCACAAATCCGCTCATTTAATTTCATTCTCCTACAAAAGACAAATTCACGCATTAAAATTCAGTTAAGCACAAAATTAATTATTCAACATTATTCCAAAACCAAATATAAAATGCATGAATTAACTCAAAATGAGTATGATAATGCTTTTTAATAATGATATAAATATGCAAAATTAAGCTATTATCAACTCATCTCTCTAAACATGGCTTTCACCTAGGAAGAAATTTGGTGTACTAGAAATGAGACCCTCTTTAACAAAAGCACTTCTGACTAGAGTGACCCTCCCACGTCCTTGCTGAACCTTCACCTGCTGTCTCTTGTCCAACCCAACTTCTATGGACTCCTCCAAACTGGATTAAAGTGAACATAAATGCAGCCCTGTCATCCTCAAAAGCCTCTCTAGCTGTCATTGTGGGAGACCACAATGGTGTCGTCATCAAAATTTGGGCTGGAATAACCAAGAAACTCACCCCCCCTCCAATCTAAGGCTGAGGCTCTGCTTTGGGCTGTGAAGATTGCAAAAAGAGAGCTTTGGTGTCATGCTATCTTTGAGGGTGATGCGAAGTGCTGCACTGACCCCCTAACGGACAGAAGGATTTCCCCTAACTGGCCCATAAGTGCTGCTATCTCCAATATTCTTTCTCTTTCCAAGTTTTAGAAACTAAGAGGAATATAGAAGGACATCCAAAGTGGGCATGTCCCTCTGCATACCTTACCAAGAGTAACATCTAGGAGTTATGGAGTAATGGCTTGAATCGTTACTCTACCCCACTATGCCCATAATCACACTTAATATTAATGGAGTAATGTATATATAAACACCAAGAGTAGTACCCATTGTACGGAGAACGAATTCTGCATTTCTCTCATAGTGTTTACAGAGTGTTGTGAGGCTCTTAGGTTGTGGATTATGTTTGCATCACTCTAGTAGTGTGCAACACCGTCAAAGAAATGTTTTTGGTTCGTGGGTTATATAAACTGGAATTCAGAATGTGTTTGAATAGCTGGTCTGCGTTGAGGCTAGCTCTGGACAACGTAGAACAATCTCAAAACTCCTATGTGATCATCAGTTTAGGCCAAGAGAGGTATACCGAAAAACCGATTGTTTATATTCCGCTGCAAAGTTTCTATTTCTTACATAATTTTTTCATGCTGTTTCGTTTGTATGGATTAGGAGAGCTTGCAACTCTGCAGCACATGTTGCCGCCAGATTTCCTTTAGATTCAGGTTTGTCTTGTTTTTTTTATGAGGATAATCTTCCCTTGGTCCTTTCAGCCATCTGTAAGGTTGATTATCCCCCGTTCCTTTTCTTAGCTTTCAATGAATTGTAGATTATCAAAAAAAAAAAAAAAAAAAGATATAGTGCCATTTCTGGAGTTGACTCATTTACTAGACATGGACATAGCAAACAACCAATTGAGAAGAACAAATGGAATTTTGTGCAAACTATGAAAATTCGATAGCAATGTCATTTAATGGTTGTTAATGCCCATTTTTCACAGAAGGCCTAGTGGCAGAAGAAGCCCAACAATAAGGGAAATGAGAGAAAATGAGGTAGTAGGCCCAGTGGACTGACATGGTAGGAATGATGGCCAGCCAGCCCATGGAAGTAACAAGAGGTAAAAAAAAAAAAAAGTGAGTGGGCTGAGGAAGCCCAAGGAATGAAGCGGTAAGCCCATGGGAACAATGAGAGGTAAAGAAGAAGTAAATGGGTCAAGGAAGCCCAAGGAATAAAGTGGTAAACTCAATGGGCTGACATGGCAGGAATGATGGCCAATGAGCCCATAAGAGTGATAAGAGGTAAAGATGTAGTAAATGGACTGAGGAAGCCCAAGGAATAAGGCAGTAAACCCATGGGAGCAATAAGATGTAAAAAAGAAGTAAATGGGCCAAGGAAGCCCAAAGGAGAGAGGTAATAGGCCAATGGGCTAACATGGCAGGAACTTCAGCCAGCAAGCCCACGGAGGTAATAAGAAGTAAAAGTAAGGCAGGGTAGTTAGGGAGGCCCAAACAGAAAGGTAGCAAACACAATGAAGCAGTGTGGTAGGATTAATGACTAAAAGGCCCAATACCATGAAGAAGAAAGACAAAAAACGCAGGCCCAGCGGGCTATAAAGGCAAAGGCCCTTGCCTGGACAATGCCCAGCCCAAGAAGGGATAAAAGGAAGAAAACACAAGGCCAAAAGTCCACGCATCCTTCACGCCACAAAAGATAAGCACAAACCAATACACGCAGCAAAACCAGACAATGCAAGAGCAGCAGAAATGGCGTGAAGAGCAGAAGGAGACAAACACAGATGGAGTGGAACTTACACAAAGGACTAGGTTACCACCTACTTATACCTAGCCAATATATGGGAGGTGGGTGTAGACACTCGATTTTGCACCCATAATTTAATCAAGGAAGATGACTAGAGTGACCAATCATATATCTAAAATTCATGATTGCATTACATGCATTAATTCATTCATTGCATATCATAAAAATGATCTTGAGATTCTCAAGATCACGACGGTATGCCGGATTTCCAAATTGGACCGTCGGATTGAAAAATATCACGAGATCAAGTTTTCACGATTTGCATGCATTGTATGGGGTGAAGCCGATCACATGTGATTAATTGAAATTAATTTTGATTGGTTAATGATTAAAATTAATTAAATGAATTTATGTGATTGGTGGAGTATTTTTCTTAAAGTGAGATTTGTTGCATGAGATTAAAACAAATAAGTTGATAATATTTAAAGGTTGTAGATAATTAGGCTTTTAGGATTAATATCATCTCATCCTTGTGGGATGAACTCGTCCACTTATGGACTAATTATGATTTCTCCACTTGTGGACTTAATAATATTTCATCTTTGTTGGATGAACTCGTCCACTTATGGACTAGTTATGAATCCGTCCACTTGTGAACTTTATAAACACGTAGAATAAACATGTAGAAACAGATAAATGCACCAGACATCTCTGAATAAAATCCTCTTATTATGATAAATGCATGTAAAAAAATTGTTCTTTAAAGAAAAAGACCGGCCTTTTGGGCTTAAAAAGTACTGTAGCAGAAATTAACTAAAATAAATTGGAAAATGAGGAGTGTCGCTTTTCATCCTATTATGTCTATTGGTAATATTTTTGGAGATGCTCGGTGTTCCATGGATGATGCAACTTCTGTCCGTCCAACATCTTCAGGTGATAGGTGCCTTTCCTCTGCCATAACGAGATTCTGTAGGGTCCCTCCCAGTTAGGTCCGAGCTTTCCTTGGGCGGGGTCTCTAGTGGTGCCCATTACCTTCCTTAAGACGAGGTCTCCAACCTTGAAGTCTCGGTGTTTGACTCGAGAGTTGTAGTGCTTGGCCATGAGGTCCTGGTATTATGCGAGACTCTGTTCAGCTGTTGCCCTAACTTCGTCTAGTAGATCTAGTTGTAGACGCATAGTCTCGTCGTTCCTTCTCTCATCATGATTACCCACTCTGTAGCTTGTGAGTCCGACCTCTGCTAGGATGACTGCCTCACTTCCATAAGCTAATCGAAACGATGTTTCCCCTGTAGGCGTCCTTGTTGTCGTCCTATATGCCCATAGTATGCTTGGCAACTCTTCCGGCCATACACCTTTTACCCCCTCGAGCTGAATCTTAATGATTTTAAGCAAGGATCGGTTTGTGACCTCAACTTTCCCGTTGGCTTGTGGGAAAGCGAGGGAGGAGTTGTTGTTCTTGATTCCCAACTGTGAGCAAAAATCTCTGAAGGAGTCGTTGTCGAACTGTTTCCCGTTATCTGATACCAAGACTCTGGGGATCCCGTACCTACAGATGATGTTTCTCCAAACAAAGCTTCTCACATTCTTCTCCGTAATGATAGCCAAGGTTTCTGCTTCTACCCATTTAGTGAAATAATCTATACGGACTACAAGAAACTTCAGCTGTCGCATTGCTATTGGGAATGACCCCATGATGTCGAGTCCCTGTTGAGCGAATGGCCACGAGGCTGTCATCAAGGTCAATTCTTCTGTCGGCTGTCTGATGACGTTGTTGAACTTTTGACATTTGTCACATGCTTTGACATAAGTCTAGGCATCCTTCTGCATAGTAGGCCAGTAGTATCCAGCTCTAATCAGTTTGTGAACCAATGACCACGATCCTGAATGGTTGCCGCAGATCCCTTCGTGTACTTCTTTCATGACATAGTCTGCTTCTTCGGGGCTTAAACACCTTAGGTACGGGCGAGAGAAACCTCTTTTGTATAGGACGTCCTTTATCATAACGAATCGTGCCACTTGGACCTTCAACTTTCTTGCGGCTTCTTTACCGTCTGGTAATGCGCCATCTTTCAAGTAGGAGATTAATGGTGTGGTCTAGTTGCCTTCAGAGTTAATCTCCTGTATATCGACAAGATCTATTAATGGTGAAAACTGAACAAAAGACAGTACCTTGCTGGGGATGGTCATGTGTTTTGCTGATGCGGCTTTGGCAAGACGGTCAGCTTGTTTATTCTCTCCTCTGGGGATTTGAACAACCTTGGCCTTTAAGTCGTCTACCCTTCTCTTTACTTGCTCCAAGTACTTCTTCATCCTTTCGCCCTTACATTCGTAATCCCCGTTTACTTGGTTGGTGATGACTTAAGAGTAGCAATAAATAACCACGCTCGCGGCCCCTGCCGCTTTAGTGAGATCTAGTCCTGTCACCAGAGCTTTGTACTCTGCTTCATTGTTGGTAGTAGGGAAGTTGAGACGAACCATGCATTCAATTTCGTCCCCTTCCAGAGAACAAAGCACAATACCTGCCCCTCCAGCTTGCCGGTTGGATGATCCGTCAGTATGTACACTCCATCGAGGATACTCTTCTACCTCCTGGCTCTCTCCGTTAGTGAACTCCATAATGAAGTCAGCGACTAACTGCCCCTTAACGGCACTACGCGGTTGATACTGTATGTCAAACTCACTCAACTCTATCGCCCATAGTGCTACTCGTCCAGCAGCTTCAGGATTGCTCATTACTCGTCGTAAGGGCTTGTTAGTGAGGACAATCACTGTGTGGGCTTGGAAGTACGACTTGAGCTTGAGGGCTGCTGTAATCAAAGCGAAGGCGATCTTCTCCATCGGAGGGTACCTCTCCTCTGCCCCACGAAGTGCCCGGTTGGCGTAGTATACAGGTTTTTGCACCTTGTCTTCTTCTCTAATTAAGGTCGTGCTGAAAGTGGCGGGTGATACAGCCAAATAGAGGAATAATTCTTCCCCTAACTTTGATGGACTCAGCAATGGTGGGGGGGAGAGGTAGGTCTTCAGGTCCTCGAACGCTTGCTGACACTCAGCCGTCCATTCAAAAGATTTCTTCAACATGCGGAAGAAAGGTAGACACTTATCCGTCGCTCTGGACACGAACCTATTAAGCGCAGCTATCTTGCCGTTGACGCTTTGTACTTCTTTCACGTTCTTAGGGGGTGCCATTTCTATTATGGCCTGGATCTTGTCTGGGTTAGCCTCGATGCCTCTCTAGGACACCATGAACCCTAGGAATTTTCCTGCCGTCACTTCGAAGGCACACTTGCCTGGATTGAGCTTCATGTTGTAGGAACGAAAGGTGTCGAATGTTTCCCTGAGATCCTCCAAGTGATCGTCCTCCCTTCGGCTTTTCACCAGCATGTCGTCAACATAGACCTGGACATTTCTCTTAATTTGTTGTGCGAACATCTTGTTCATGAGCCTCTGATACGTCGCGCCCGCGTTTTTGAGGCCAAATGGCATTACTTTATAGCAAAAGAGGCCCTGGCTAGTAATGAACGAAGTCTTCTTCTAATCCGCTTCGTCCATTCTGATCTGGTTATAACCCGAAAAAGCGTCCATGAAGCTTAATAACTGGTGTTGAGCTGTAGAGTCAACTAGGACGTCGACCTGCGGGAGGGGGTAGCTATCTTTAGGGCATGCTTTGTTCAGGTCTGTGAAGTCTACACACATCCTCCATTTCCCGCTGGCTTTCTTGGCCATTACCACGTTTGCTAGCCAATCGGGGTAATAAACTTCCCTGATGAAGTTCACCTCTTGTAGCTTGTGAACTTCCTCCGCTATAGCTTGGTCTCGTTCTAGGGCGAATACCCGCTTCTTCTGACAGATGGATGGAAAAGAAGGCAACACATTCAGCCTATGCACCATGATCGAAAGGTCTATTCTCGGCATGTCTTCATGGCTCCAAGCGAATACATCCCGGTTATCTTTGAGAAAAGTTGTAAGTGCTTGGCGGACCATCGGGCTAGCAAGGGTACCAATCTTGGTTGTTCGATCAGGCTTGGAGTCGTCGAGTAGTATCTCTTCAAGCCTTTTAATGGGCTCTGTCATTGTCCGGTGTTCTTCTATGTTCATGGCCTAGAGGTGGTCGTCCATCTCCATCATAACTATGTAGCATTCGCGTGCGGCCACCTGATTTCTGCGTAGCTCTCCTACTCCATAATCGGTAGGGAATTTGATTATTAAGTGGTAGGTCGAGGTTACAGCCTTCCATGAATTGAGGGTAGGTCATCCTAGGATGGCATTGTAAGCGAACGAGCAGTCGACCACAAGGAATGTTACGCCCTTAGTGATCTACTGGGGGTAGTCGCCCACCGTCACGGATAATGTGACTGCACCAAGGGGGAACACCCTTGTTCCTCCAAAACCAACGAGCGGAGCGTTCATCGGAACTAGTCGCTCTCTATCAATCCTCATCTGTTGAAATGTTGGATAGTAAAGGATGTCAGCTGAGTTGCCATTGTTAACCAGAACCCGGTGCATGTTGTAATCCCCTACTTGTATGCTGACGACAAGTGCATCGTCATGTGGGTGGTGAAGACGTCGGGCATCTTCTTCCGAGAATTCGATGACGAAGTTGTCAATCTGCGACATCTTTGGTACTGAATCCGTCAGCTGGACGTTCTGAACCATCCTGAGGTAAGTCTTACGGGCCTTTTTAGACGACCCAGTAGCCGTTGTGCCCTATACAATTATTCTTATATCTCCTATGGGCGGCCTAGGACGCTCGTTCTCCCATCGGAGAGCCTACTCTTGAGGTGGATCCACTTTCTCCTTGCTGACGAACCTTTACAGCTTTCCTTGCCTGATAAGGGCTTCAATTTATTACTTCAAGTCGTAGCAGTTAGCGATGTCATGACCGTGATCATGGTGGAAGCGACAATACTTGTCTCTAGACCTTTTATTAGGATCTCCATTCAGCTTGCGGGAAAGGTCAAGGCTCCTTCGTCCTTAATTTGCATCAAGACTTGGTCGATAGGGGCAGTCAGCAGGGTGAAGCTTATGAACTTCCTTGCAGGGGGCTTAGAGCGTCTGTCCTCCTGCCGTTCTCCGGTCCTAGCCATCTTCCGCCCCTTGTTTGACCGTATGTCTTCCTGTCTTTCTCTTTTCTTGGGCTTCTCTTCTCGGGCCAGTAATGTGTCTTCCGCGTTCATGTACTTAGTCGCCCTATAAAGCACATCTGACATAGTCTTTGGGTCGTTCTTATACAGAGAAAATAGAAACTTACCCTTCCGTAGCCCATTGGTAAATGCTGCCACGAGTATCTTGTTGTTCGCTTCGTTGATCGAAAGGGCCTCCTTATTAAAGCGAGTTATGTAAGATCTCAGCGTCTCTTCCTCCCGCTGCTTAATGTTCATCAAGCATGCAGTGGACTTCTTATACCTGTGCCCCTCGATGAAGTGTGAGGTGAACTGGGCGCTTAACTCTTTGAAGGTACTAATGGAGATAGGCGTCAGCCTACTGAACCAGATCCTTGTAGGTCTTTTTAGCGTGGTGGGGAAGGCCCTGCACATGATCTCGTCTGGCACCCTTTGAAGGTGCATCAAGGTCTTGAAAGACTCCAAGTGATCTAAGGGGTCCTTGGATCCGTCGTAATTTTCCACATGTGGCATACGAAACTTCGGTGGAAGGGGGAATGAAGTGACGGACGCTGTGAATGGCGAATCAATTCGATGGACCAAGTCATCGAGGATACTAGACACCCGTCCTCTAAGGGTGTTCATCATAAAGTCCATCCGTTCCTTCATCATATGCATTTCGGCGACTATGTGAGGTGGAACCGTATCGATGATGGATGGCTGACTCGTATCCTGTCATTCTATTCTGCTTGGGGCTTTGCTACCTTCCAACCCTTCTTGGTTCCTTCTCTCTGTACTGGTGCCTTCTTAGTCTTCCTCTTAAGTATTAAGGTTTGCATTCTTTTGGCGCAACTGTTCTTCCAGGTCATGGTTTTGTTTGGTGAGGCGCTCCATGGCAGTGGCAAGAGTTTGAACCTGTCTCTCGAGGGCGGTTGCGCGTGGTTCGTCTCTTTGAACATTGTTGGTGGTCGCCATTGAGCAAGTAAGTACCATGCAACTCTTTGTCCGGGAAGCGATAGTATGGCTTACAAGTTGCACATTCTCTCAGACGGCGCCAACTGATGATGCCGAAAATCATTAGTAAGCTACACGGTCCTCACGTGCTCAAAACAACACCTACACAACACAAAACAAGAAGACCTTAGGAGAGCACCAATGTGGTACCGGCCCAAGACCCTCCGAAGGTTAAGTTAGATAACTTCTCACAACCCTAGAGTGCCAGAGTTGGGGTAAATTATGCGTACCTTGATTTATGAGGGTTTTGGGGGTTTTTATAGTAGCATAGTATTGACACTCGTTCCTTGGCTAGGAAGATGTTTCCTTGTGGGAGAGATTCTCTTTAATTCGCATATTTTGCGGAATTCTTTCCTTATAGGAGTCTCCTTGATTAGGGTTTATTGTGGGGTGCAAGGTATATTCATACGTGGAGCCTAAGTAAAAGACATATTAGACCCGTCAAGAATTCCTTTCACCCCCATCAGCTTCATCCCGTCAGTTACTTATTTCGTCTATGCTTTATGGTCGTCTCGTCCACGCATAAACGATCCTGAGGCACACTCGTCAACCTTGAGATGGACCATCAGCTTTGTGGAGTCATTTACGGGTGCATTAGCAAAGTCTTCAGCTACAACAGGTCCGTCCCCTTTGCTTAGACTTCAAGAATTACCCTTATCAATAACTTACGTCAAGGTTTAACAAGGCTAACATTAAGCGCCACTATATATCTTATCTTACTTTAATTAGTCATCATAATAATATAATTAAACATACCATCAAAGTCTTAGACAAACAACAATATCCAAGCAAGATAATAATCACATACATCCCTAATTTACGATATATGCACCCATAGATTGGAGAAAGTTAGTCACATAGTTAAAATTTAAAGAGTAGACTAAACCATTCATGTAGGAATCAAAATAGCATAATCACAAAATCATAGCAATATTCATGTAAAGAACATGTCATTCAAGTATTAGAAGCAATAAAAAATTATAATTGTAGAAGAAACTGTGAGAGATTACCTATGAAGCCCTTAATTAGGAAGAGGGGTGGGATTTATGGAGCATTCTAGATTGTTTGGAATGCTTCTAGTGGACTTCTGGTGCTTAAGGACGAGAGAGAGGTAGGGGTGGCAATTCGTGTTCACGTGTTAGGTTCGTGTTGGGTTGAGCTGTAAGTATTATGTTATATGGGTCAACACGAACCCGACCTGTTTAGTAAACGGGTCAGGACTCCTCAACCCTAACACGACCTATTTATTAAATGGGTAGCCCGACACGACACGTTTAACCCGTTTAATTAGTAGGTCATGTTAAGGTTGACAAAAATAACCTATTAACAACCTGTTTGATTATGATCCGAACAACCGATTTAATTAAACTGAACTCGAATAACCTGTTATCAACTCCCATATATCTAAATATATAATTCAACCATAAATCAAGTAATAAAAATTCAAATAATAACAAAAGCAAATAATTCTTTCATTCCTTCAAAATAAAATTACTAGTCCAAAAGGTTCCACCCTCCATACTATCAAATTCAATAATATGTCAAAATTCCATAATAAAAAACCAAGATTATTACTTGGCATCCAAGTTCCATATCAAAAACTAAAAGACATTATAGATTAAGAGAATAAAAAACCAAAATGATTACATGGCATATCAAAATATCCTTGATGGCAAAATCCAAGTCCAACCATCCAAGTGCCATATCAAAAAGTAAAAGACATCACTGATTAAGAGACTGGATTAGAAGAGATTAAGGGTTCCATTGAAGAAGTGTCTTCCTTGTGCTCATCTTTATTGACATTCATGCTCATTTTATCTTCAGTGAGCTCTTCCAATTGTGATTGTGCAAGTTCTACATCAAATAAATTTAATGAAACATTAAAAACTTATCTATGCATTATAAATAAGAAATTTAGAAACTGTAGGTAATCAAGCAATTGAAGCAATGAATCAATTAAATAAATAAGTCATTTGCATGGTAGTAATTACTGGTAATAAACTTGTAGCGTCTACTGTCTACCAAGTCTGCCAAAAAACATCTATAAACTATTATATTTTGAATATGCATGAATATAATTTGTATAATATTGGTCAACCATACCATCATGCATCATTCATCTCAATTTATTCCACTTAAATTCTCTAAAATATTGTGCATATTCTATATGTTCTATTTTGATAACTCAATTCCTCTGTCCATAGAGCAACTTTTCTGCCATTTAAAGTTTTCTCTACACCTTTTCATGATTAATATTTAAAATAAACATTGACATATGGGAAATCCAAAACCTTTTTTAAAATATCAAACTTAGAACTCATTCAGCCAACATGTAAATAAAAAATACATTACCTATATCTACAACTGTAGAAACAAGAATGCTCAATGGCACCTCAAATTTCCTTGGACATAACTCCAAATGGCGCTTCAAATTTCCAGTACCAAATGCTCCAGCAGCAATATATTCATTTCCACACTTCTTGCATTTGCATGTAGGCTTTTCTTCATCTTTTGTAGGAAGCATTTGAAAGTAACCCCAAACAGTTGAAGTCCTCCTCCTTTTGTAGTCTTTGTTATTTGTCTTATTCTTAGACTTAGTTTTAGCCTTCTTTGGAGGAGGAAGTTCAGCCACTTCATCAAGTTCATCTTCTAAGTCAATGTCTTTTCCTTCACAATTAATGTCAATAGGAATCATCTCAACACTTTCCATCTATACCAATTTAAAGAAAAATTATTGATAAGAAATTTAGTAATTCTAAGAAAAATTAAAGAACGACAAATAAATTTAAAATCAACAAAACAAACAAACAAATCTACTATTAGTACTAAACCGTCAACATTACAGTGATTAACACAAAAAAACAAATGGATCTTCAATTATTTTATTTTAAGTTGACAGAAACATAAAAAATTTTAGAAGAAATCATAGAGCAAGGCATATTATTTTAAAATCAGCAAAAACTAAACAAATCAAATTTTATTTTTTAGATCAAGATCTCCTATTAGTACTAAAAATCACCAGTATAGTGATAAACACAAAACAAATGGATTTCTTGCACAGTGGTGTTTTCTACATAGTGTTATTTTCTGCCGTGTCTGTTTTTCTGCACAATGATGTTTTTTGCTCAGTGTTATTTTTCTGCAGTGTAGTTTTTCTGCAGTGTTGTTTTCTGCAGTATTTGTTTTTCTGCAAAATAGGGTTCAGTTTTCCCCTATTTTGATGTTTCAAGGATCTTATGCCCTGTTTATTATACTTTATCTAATAAAACTTCTATCTTTTATCTGAAAAAAAAATCAATATCATAGTGATTAACAACATAAATGTACAGATCTACAATTATTTTATTTTAAGATGATAGATACAAAGAAACTTGAAAAGAAATCATAGAGCTAGACCCAATTATTTTAAAATCAACAAGAAAAACAAACAAACAAGTCTACTATTAGTACTAAACAATCAACATGATAATGATTAACACAGTAAACAAAATCTACAATTTATTGAAAATTTCATTAGTAAGAAAACAAAACAAATATATATATATATATATATATAACATATATACCTTGCTAGTGGATTCGGTGGTTGAAAGTTGAAGAAAAAGAACAAAGGGCAGCCACGGTTTTGAGGAGAAGAGAAATTAGAGGGGTCGGCTAGGGATTTGAGGGGAAGAGAGAGTAGAAGGTTGAGAGACATGGGAAGGCTAGAATTTTGATTTTATAGTGTAGAATTAATCTGTAGATCTGTATCTGTAGTGTAGTGTAGATGAAAAAGGAGTTGGAGTTTTGAGGAGAAGAAGAAGAGTCAGAGAAAGAGTAAAGATTGATGACAAAAACGAAGAGACACAAGATTGAGATTGAGATTTGAGAGAGGCGTGAGGTCTAGTGACTAGTTCTGAGGGGAAGACCAAATATCTAAGCTTATATACCTAGGTTATAAGGGTAATATGGTAAAATTAACTTTATAAGCTAATCGGGTCAAACGGGTTAAACATGTTGAACACGAACACGACCCGTTTAAT
This sequence comes from Notholithocarpus densiflorus, assembly GCA_030021035.2. Lineage (NCBI taxonomy): Eukaryota > Viridiplantae > Streptophyta > Magnoliopsida > Fagales > Fagaceae > Notholithocarpus > Notholithocarpus densiflorus. The sequence goes on from JARYZH020000888.1 coordinate 52,550, forward strand.
AAATGGGTCAACCGTGTCAACCCGAATATGACCCGAACCCGTTTAACCTCAACCCATGACCTGTTTATAAACGGGTTAGTCGTGTCGGGTTCGCGGGTCGTGTCAGATTTTGCCACCCTTAGAGAGAGGGGTGCTGGATTTAAGGAGTTTGCTATAACTACCAAAGGATTTTGGGACACGCCTAATGTCAAAATACCAAGACGATCCATGCTTGGCAATATTAATATCAAAAAACCAAAACAATCCATGCTTGGCAATATTCATATCAATAGACCAAGATAATCCATGCTTGACAATATTCATATCAAAATACCAAGACTATCCATGCTTGGCAATATATTCATATCAAAATACCAAGACTATTAATGCTTGACAAATTAAAACAAAGCCCAAGACAACTATTGTTTGGCAAACATTTTATTCAAAGCCCATCACCAATGATACTTGGCGACTATTGTTATTTATCTTATACTATAAACTCATTGAAATTAGTTACCTCAATTAGAGCATCCACAACGGTGGTGGTATAGGTAAAATTTTTACCTATATTGCTACAATGCACAGTTATATATGGCTGTGCACTATAGCTCAAAGGTAAAACAATATACAGTGCACAGCTATATATAGTTGTGAATAGAGTGTGAACACAACATAAAAAATATATATATATTTTTTTTATGTTGTGTTCACACTCTATTCAGAATATTTTAATATTTTTTCTTTTCTTTTTTTATTTCTCCTCCTTTCCCATTTTTGTTGTTGCTCCTCTCTCCTCACTCTCCATAGTCATTTGCTCTTCGTTGCTTCCATCAGACTCGCCTGTTCAGCCGCCGGTCTCGCATGCCCAGCCACCGTTCTTGCATGCCCAGCCGCCGTTCTCGCTGCCCACCCCTTCTGCCGACCCATCTCACCTCTAATATTTGGGGAAAATTTTGAGAGTTTTGATTGGATTTTGGGTTATGAATGGAGAGTTGGATTTTGTTTTTTTTTTTTTTTTTTTGTTGCTAATTTGAGGTTTTTGTGTGTTGAATTCAATTGGTTTTTGAGAAATATGATGGATTTTGAGTTTTGAAAATTGATCTTTTCTGTAATTTGTTTAAGGCTAAAATGCAAAATTGACCCTCTAACTTTTTTCAGATTTCATTTCAGTTCTCTAACTTTGTTTTCGTTCATTTCAGTCCTCTAAGTTTCAGATTTATTCAATTAAGGCCTTTCCGTTAACTTTTGTTAAAAATTTTTGAAAAAAAAAATCTAGAAAATATTTTTTAATCATTAATTGAATTTTTTTAATTTAAAAAATTTGAAGAAAAATTTATAAAATTGAAAAATTAACCACAACATATAACAAAAGTTGATGGAAAAGCCTTAATTGAATAAACTTGAAAATTAGAGGACTGAAATAAACAAAAGCAAAGTTAGAAGACTGAAATGAAATCTGAAGAAACTTAGAGGGTCAATTTGAAGAAACTATGTGGTTGGGTTGTGAATGTTTGCTAATAGACTCACCTGTCTCTATTGTTGCATGCGTAAACTGAAAGAAATTAAATAAAAAGATGCAAACTGCAAACTTGGAAGTTGCAGTGAGGAAACAAATGAAAGGAAAATGAGCTGAAGAAGAAGAAAAAGACGGGAAGAAGTAAATTGCCTTTAATATTGAAAAAAAAAAAAACTAATTGCCTTAAATTTACAACTAATTGCCTTAAATATTGAAAAAATAATAATAATAAAGACATGACCATCTCCATAACCATTCAATTAAAAATTTCAATTACCGTCTTAGAAGGAAACCTGGGTGACGGTGGCGGTGGCGGTTGTGGTGGTGGTGGCGATGGCGATGGCGGTGGCAGTTGCTGTGGTAGTGGTTCTGGTGTTGTTTATTGTAGTGGATATATTATTTTATTGTAATTGATATATTATTTTATTGTATTGTTTATATTATTTTATTGTGTTGAAAGCTAAAATAAAACCACTGATATTGGGTGTTTTGTAAAGTGAAAAGGTAAAATAGATAAAGTAGCTTTTTGTGGTACCAAATAGCTAAATTTTTGGCACCACCAATGTGGATGCTCTTACTATTTACCTCACTATTATTCAAAACCCATGGCAATCATTTATTAAAAAAAAAAGTCTATGGGAAATTATATTTGTTCATGGTAGTTATTTATCTTATGTTACATATTTGATATTTATCTCACTAACATTTGAAGCTCATAGATATTATCTCTATTAAAACTCATGACAATATTTATCTTAAGAGCGATGCTACGTCTACAACATTTTTATAACAAATCACAGGTGGTTAGTTGTTATTGGTTCAAATTTGAAACTAACACTAAGATTACTTTTTTGCCCCAACAATAGCAACCAGTAACAACCTGCCACTTATGATTTGTTATAAAAATGTTGTAGACATATCATTTCTCTTATCTTAAAGGGCATAAGAAACTATCTAAAGGTGCAAGTCCAAGGGGAAAGCCGAGGAAGCAAAGCCCATCCAAAATGTCTAGCTCGTTCATTAATCATCTACAATACAACCGATTCACTTTCCCAGACTTTCTCAACAATACAGCCCACTCGTGACATTACATGCTTATTTATTTTATGACATTCATGTGCATGTATGTGCAATTTGATGTTATCTTCCATGTTTTGTTTA